>JAVYIG010002670.1:0-233957 GCA_035222895.1 Strongylocentrotus droebachiensis | reverse complement strand
TGAATGAAGAATATTTTAAGTGAAAATGCGAAATTTTGTTTCATGTAATCACATTAACATACTTTTGATAAGATGAGCTGCCAGACAGGGAAAAAAATTAATATTTATTTTTCAGGGGCTACTTTTCAAGCTTGCCTGCATAAAAATAATACTCTAAAAAAAAATTTGCATTGAACTCTATGCAAATTTACCGGGCTCTTTTCTGATTTTCGGGGGCTCTTTTGGGCATTTCGGGGGCTAATTCGCTCTGAGCCCCAGTGTATTTTTTCACTAGTGCCAGATCTGTTATTACACAACCTCCTCCCTCCACAAAATAGCAGTAATCACGGAAGAATCCTGGATCGATGAACAGGCTTAGACCTACAACATCGTGTATTAAAGTAAGTAAGTAAGTAAGTAAAATCTGCAACAAGATTTTTAACTTTGGCATCACAGACCTCATCACTCCTGTTACAAGATCATCAAGGACAGTTCTTTCATATGGGTACCAGCTCCCCAGGTCCTCAACTGAGCAGCACATGAAGTCTTTCTTCCCCAGTACATTGCAAACTTGGAACTCTCTCTCTTTCATTTTTGTAATTTCTTCTATTTACAGATATGGAAAGGGCTTTGGAATTATTGGACAGCTTTTGGGAGAGGATAACATTCTCAATCAGCCCAACTCCATTTATGGAATAATCTTCTTTTGTCTTCAAATCGCATTGGGTAAGTTCAAATGCTTCTCTTCCTTAGCACCCATTTAATCCATACAGTTTCACCTAGCTCAGAAATAGGTATCACAAATTTAAATTTTGGTGATGCAATTTTTTTTAACGCCATAGTGCCTTTTCTGTTGGGTTGTGCGACACATGCTCTGGCATCAATTGCTATGCATCAAGTTTTGAAACTAACCAAAATCTATTTGTCAACCCTAGATCAAACACTACACCTAAACCTCATCCTAAACCTAACCTAAACTCCAATTGTAACAGTCATCCTTTATCTTTGACAGAATAAAGCCTGGCGCAATCGTTGCCAGGGTATACAGAGCACCTTTTATTGTTAATATTGCTGTTGGTATCCAACTGTTCCTTTACTTTTTGCCTGCTTTAGTCAAGTATTTGTACACACTTGGCAATGCCCCAGTCGACTTTTGTCACACATACATGTATCATATAATGTGGCAGTCTCTGATTTTGATCCATAGTAAATTAACAGGGAACTTAGTTTTTAGATAAAGGGCTAGGGTTTTTTTGTCCATAATCACCATTGTTATACGATATCACATTTTGAGTAGTTCATATTGCCTATGGCTCTATGAGGATTAGAGAAGGCCAAATCTGTTCCGTTGTTTAACAGGAATATGTTTTAAAGGAGGCTAAATTTTGATATATTTAGTGAGATATTGCTTCAGCCTGTATCTTTTAAGTACAATGTAGGAGGCCATATCAATCACGATAATTGTGATACAATCTGATATCCAATTCAAGAGGACAAATTATCTTTTTTTTTATCAGACAATTTAAATTAATCATTAACCTTTGACCTTAAATCACTCTTGTCTGTGATGAGAAACACCTCTCTCAGTTAAAGGTACAAAGTCCACAGAAGTGGTGTGATTAAGAATTCTGTTGTTAGCAACCTCTGTCATTGGATAATTTTTTACTAATAAGAAAGATATATGAAAAACCAGGAAGCAAATTTTGAAACATCAAAGTCTTGTCAAAATTTACTTGAACTTTTGAAGTACCGGTACCCTAGAACAGGGTAAAAAATTGTATACAGTGTTGGACTTCATAAAACCTTATCCTGGATGTTGGTTGTGATAGTCGTTGGTACAAGTACATGTACATATATATGAGTTGTCACTGCCAAATTTAAACATCAAATTGGCAGGATATGATGTTAGTGTCAACAGAAGTAGCACTCTCTCATTATGTTCGAAAGAAATAAATGATTGAAGTTGGTTCTTAGTTTTTTTTTAAATAATCCATTCATAATTTATATGCCTTGTCATGATTATAAATTGACATTGTACCTTGTTAGCATTGAGAACACGTTTGTCTTTGATAAAATGAAATGAACACTAAAACAATTTTCTATATTTTCATACCACAACAGCAATGGTCTTCAGTTACTCAGCGTCCATTCTCCTTCTATTAACATCAGTAGTATCTGTCGTCGGTTGCTTCTACCTTGCATATATACTCATGTTCGTTCTGGAGGATGCTTGCCTGGTCTGTATATCAACGTACATCGTGAATGCCGCCCTCTTTTTCATCAATTTAATCAGGTGGAACTCGGAAAGGAGAGAAAGAAAGTATACAAGGAAGTCCAAATCGGATTGATGCCAAAATCAGTTCTTCAGTTTTATTTGTAAATGTTTTTATTGCAATTTATGGGTAAGGGGTATGTGTTACGAAAGATTCGTGATGTAAAATGTGGTATGGTATTGAGATCTTTGCCCTGTAAACTTCAGATGAATGTTAGGAATTCTACTCTTTGAAAACTTATTCAGGGACTGAAACTTGAGACAATTGTGATTGGTTGTATTATGACTGGGGAAAAAAAGAAAGAACTTTTGTGTATGGTAACTTGAGAAGAATTGTTGTTATTGCATTTTACAAGTAATTGAAAGCATGGTAATTAATAACACCTGTACACAAACCACATTATTCTGTGTATTTCAATGATTTTATCAATTAAGGCAAACTGAAATTGAACATTGAAGTAAAGACTTAACAGTACATCCTAGAGAATACAGATACAGGCTCAATGTATTAAGTGTACCAATTATCTTAAAAAACAGATTTTCTGTATAAAATCAGCCTAAAGCAAACTCTGTCTGGCGCTCTATAGTGAATGCTTAAGAAATATGAAAAAAAAAAAGGATGACATAAACTGTTTACTGAGAGTATATTCAAACTGCTATATCTCTTTGTAGAAGTAATATTTGAAGCTCACATTTTGAATATCATATAGCCACATGGAACCCCCTTACTTCAAGAACAAAACATGTGATTTGTACACTTTTAGCTCATTGCACACTACCGGTATGTGATGTCACTACGATCTGACTTTAGAAGAAAATTGCTATTGCATAAAATATGGAAATTTTAGCAGTTTCGTCTTCCTGACCGATAATGAGAGTAAAGACAAGAATGCTAAAAATCAATTCAGCAAAAGCCAATTCAGCTTTATATCATAGAGAATCATGAAAAAGGTCTGCCATCGTTAAGCTTTGGAGCTGGATTTGATTTGAAGATAAATTTGGCTGAGCTTCATGTATGGGGTAGTGTTTTTAACAGGTAACACTGAAATTCTGGGCCAAATCTATTACTATTAGCTGTCTAAATTGTCTTAAGCAAATGAACTACTTTGCCTGAGTGCACGTTTGCACTTTCATGAACTCGAAGAGAAATGTGAAAGAGAAAAAAAAAAATGTATTTCAATTCAATTTTTTTCTTCCATTTTGAAGTGATATTTTCAGTTTTGTTAATAAACAAAATTCAAAGGCTTAAAGGGTTCTCATTATCTACTTAAAAAGTAAATATTACTTAATTCCTGTATCCTTACATTCCTTATAACATACATGTACATGTAAGTATGTAACTGTCTTTTAAAATAGACATTAAAGTTGTAATGAATATATCTTATCAGAGTTATATAGGTGCACGCAAGCACCGGTGTATATTGCAGTAAAACTGAAGTAGAAATTTGTTTCACCAGTGGTTCATTCTAAGGAAGATATGTTTTAATAGAAATAACAATGTAGTTTCTCAGACAAGATACTAGTCAGAACTTTATAGATGGAAGAGAGGGGGTCTGTTATGAATACAGTATGTTGCAATTCTTGAAGATGTAATAATTTGAAAAAGCTGGAAGCATGATTTAATTGAAATATAGATGGGTCTGCTTTGTCCTACATCTCAAAATAATATATAAATTGCATATTGATATTGATTAGAGTGCTGTACACATAAAATCATCATTGTGTCAATAAAGTTTATACCTTCTCAAAACTTTATCGACCAATCTCTCTATTGACTCTTTAGATTGGTCAATAATGTTCTGAGAAGATATATAATTAATTTTTCATGAATTAACCACATTTTCACAATCATTTTATGAGAAGAGTTACAGTAAGGTAAAATTATTCTAACTTAATGGGCAACAGTGTGTTGAATAATTCTGAATCTAATTTTTAAAACAAAACACAATTCAAGCTTTTTCTGATCTTTAAGTAGGATTAATTTAGATATTGGTAGTTTGATTATTTAAATCACATACCGTTAAAAACTAAAGGATTCATACCTCCTATAAATTTTATGTTTTTGGTGTTTTTCTTAACTCAAGAATGAAAGATGGACTGGTTGAAATAGCTCATTTTGTTGAATACATTTAGATGTAAACTCAAATATGTCACATTCTCAAGAATCAAAAGTCTGGACAAATATTTGTTGTCACATATTTTTAAAAAATATATAACTTGGTAAGGGTACATGTATGAATAATTTAGTTGTTAACGGTAGGTTCTATGGGATTCACGGTTGTTTAATCAAGAGAAAAACAATTTGTTTCTAGTCTCACCTGTCACATTTATGCCTATGGTAACATATATGTGCAATGGATCTATTCATGTATTTATAGTGGTTTTAGAAATCGGCATACTTCGCAATATCCTGTATAAATTTAGACACCTCAAAGGTTTTTATTATTAATTCATTTTTTCTTCTTTTCTTTTCTTTTGATAGCACACATTACTACATTATGTTCCTTTTACTTTGTACAACATTCTGAAATTCTGCCAGTTTGCCGCAAATGAATTTTTCAATAATATATTACTTCTAGACTTTGTAAGGGGAAATTTGATCTTTTATTTTCTAAATTTGTTTTCCTCAAACTTATGTTTTTTAAAACGTTAGCTTTATAAAGTCCAGAGAGTTCCGCAGATCAGCATTCTATTTCACAGTATAATTCATCATGTTTGCATGAAAGTACCATGTTTGTACTTTATTTTAGTCTTCAAGTGTGTGAAAAGCACAACTCCAACCTACATGTACAATGTATGTGGGAATGGTGAAACATTGATGGCACAAAAGAAGCAGTTCTCAATTGCAGGAACTAAATTGTGATAATACGTGCTACATGCATATATCAGAAATTGGCATTCCAGTTGATTAATGGAAAATGTGAATTGTAGTGCATTCCAACTAAAACAAATTTTAGCTAAATATATGTATTTATGTACTTGCTAATAAGAGAAAGCTTAGCATTCAGCTTGTAATAATCTACAAATACCATTCTTTTTACATTGTTTCAATCATTCACGTCTTGTTTTCATGATGCCTGTAAAATTTGGACCGATATCGAATTAAATTCGTAATTTCAGTGTAGAAGCCAGTACCTACTTGTTGTTTATGGGGGCACTAAAATATGTCCCCCTATTTTTTTTTTTTTTTTTTTTACTGGATTCTATTCTCTGCCAATGTAGAGAACCATTGACACCACAAAATCTCAATTCCATGCTTCTTATGTTCTTTTAGTGCATTGTTGAAAATTTCTTGCCTTATTATGTCAAAAAAGGGGCTAATTATTTTGTTGCCGCAGAGATGTAATACAATGTGACTTCAAATGTACAAATGAATTACTTAATCGTAAGATATGTGTAGCAACGACTGTAGAGTATCTAGAATATTATCTTTCCAACAATCAAATTAGCGTATTTATTTCTGTTGCTCTTTTCGTTGATTGTTTTTCTCATTTCTTTCTGATGTAAACGTGAAATAACTGTACCGTAACAATGATCTGTTTTGTACATGAACACAAAATATTGTGGAGCAAGTATTATCAAATGAAAATTCCAGAATAAAGTTGCAACTGATGTTGTTGATGTTTGATAATCCAACATGTTTTGCTCTGATGCTGAAATTAGTGCTACATGTATCGATCATATTTTGATGTAAAACGCAATGATATCATATGAAGCCAAAGAAAACTTGTCAAATTGTCATGTCAGCTGTAATCGAGTGACTATTATACGTATCAGGCATTAGACTTAAATTTAGACCAAGTGGATATTAGCCCAAATGACCATTTGCTGAACTGGCAGGTGAACGAAGTGAAAAATCAGACAAAATTACCATTTTACGCCATGAAGAGTAGAATCGTGGTTGTACGGTAGTTGAAAGACAGATCTAGAGTTGAATCAAATTGTAGAGTACCAATAAGAGTCACAAAGCTGCCAATATGTTCTCTGTTTTTTTATTTTACAAGTTCTACTATATTATTCAAACTCAACTTCTAGAACTTTCCATTTTAAATTTTAATTTGTAGGAGGCAGAACAATGAAAAGCTGTCGTGCCCACTTTGCACTATTTAAAAGAGACTAATCTCATTTTGGAAGACATTGCAATAGAAGCATCACGTGATATGGAATTTGTTTGCAATATTGTGTGCAAAAGCTTAAACAATTCTGGATTGTGTTCTGAATAGTACACATGCTATAAGAAAATTTGCATGATATAATTGCTTTTCCAGTATTAATGAGGAAAGCCCAAACCTGCTTCTGATCAGGGACTGTCGTGTGACTACGGTACTTTGTAATAATAATAATAATGTGTAATAATATTTCAGTTTCTTCCAAAATCAGATTAGATTCGGATCATATGGTGTTTATTTGGGCAACATCATTCAAACTTTGTAAAGCTATATGCTCTCTGTTTGACTCTCATTGATATGTACACGTATGTTATGGGAGCAGTAATTATTCTTTTCCATTGAAGTGGGTTGAATGATTTAATCGTAACAAGAAAAAATCCATTGTCTCCCGTGGAAGAAAATTTATATTAAATGTTATCAAAGTTCCTAACATTTGTGTTGTTATCTGCAACTTTACTTTGTTGTAAGAAGAGTGTTGAGATTAGCAATTGTATGAAAGGTAAACATATTGGGGAGAGGGTGATATAGGAAGAGAGAGAGAGAGAGAGAGAGAGAGAGAGAAGGTAGGAGATAACTTGAATGCTCCTGACAGTAAGTGGGGAGGAGAGCAAGAGGAGAATAATCAAGTGTTTGAGAGAGTGGTCTCAGCCCAACTCTAACTTCTCTGTCTCTCTCTCTTGCTATAATTTTTTTACAATCTCTCAGTGATTTCCTTTTGCAACAAATGCATGTTTTATTAATTTCACCTGGCATAGTTCTAATAGACCCAATGTATCTTCTCCCCCCCCCCCCCTCCCTCTCCCTCCCCCAGGGAAAAAAATTAATATTTATCTTTCTGGGGCTACTTTTCAACCTTGCCTGCATGAAATTAACATTCTAAAATTGTTTTGCATTGAACTCTATGCAAATTTAAGGGGGCTATTTCGCCCCGAGCCCCCCTTTTCTTGTTTCACTGCCTCCCCCTTTTCCCTCTCTCTCTCATGCACATCTCTGTTCCTATTGCCATCCCTATTAGCCTGTCTTTTCCCCTACAGCCTCATTGTTTTTGTTGCTGTTCCTAATCTCTCGTACAGAGCCGGTCTCTTCATATCTGTCTAGTGTCTACCTCATTGTAGGTGTAATGTTAAGATTTATATATTCTGATAATTACAGGAAAGTATTAATGTAACCAAACAACACCTTACAAACAAAACAAGTTAAATAATATTAATCGTTCAGTTAATGTATAGCGCATAATACGTTATGAAATAACATCTCTATGCGCTTCCAAAGAGCTTTGGAAATTATTACCAATAATGACAAAGCGGCACAAACAATAATTGGATATGACATTCAAATCTATTTATTTTGAAATGGAATCATCACTCCATATATAGTTTTGCATACAATGAGCAACACACCACTATAACATATCCACATATCGTTTAATCTTCAAGAACAGCTTCTCCAGGCAAAGTTAATCCCTGGTAAACTTTAAATACAGATATACAATGTAGCAAAACACCTTTAACCCTGACTTGTAAAGTTGTGCTTTCAAAAAAGAAGAAAAATGCCAGCGAATTGTAAAACCAATTGAGAGAAGATGAATTCTTCAATGAGCCGTTTGGTGTAAACTATTCACCACTTTGCGAGTGAAATATGAAATGAATATAATATATACACTGGTTCCAAATACTATTGTTTTTAAAGAAAATGTACACACACTGAAATACCTTGCATATATATACCTAATCAGGTGAATATGTTTAATTATCACTGAATCACCTGATAGAAGCCAAAAGGGAAATGCATTTGGGAAGAGAGCAAGTAGCTTTTGTTGTGCAGATACATGTTCTATGATATCATAGTTGAAGAAACACCCATGTCACAATTTGGTTTCAGTTTCATTTTGTAGGGAAAAACACTCTTAAAATTCCTGCAGCTGATAAGATAAGGAATAACCCACATGACAAAACAGTCATAGAGAAAAGCACCTAATAGAATGCCCCAAAATATAAGACTTTGGTAGTAATATCAAACAAAGAAACAGATATAAATATGGTCATAACACAAAATGGAAGTTTGGAATGAATTACAGATCATGATACTTGGAAATAAATGTACCATTGTTTAAAACTTTATCAAGTTCTGTTATCTAGCACGTTTACAGAATAATCATCAATCACCTTTTAAAACTTTATCTTCTTCTTTGAGTATATCTCTAAAGTTATTCTGAGCTCCTAGAAAATAAATACGCACCATATTTGCTAAAAAAAAATCTTATGCTCTTCGCCATTCAGCCGGCCAATTGTTGTATAGATATATGATAAATTAAGACATCATATGCTTTCAGGTTTATATTGATTTATCATAACATATAAATATGAATACACGTTATACTCAAATTGTATTGTCAAACTATCATACATTGATAAAAATCACTTTAGTCTTGAAGATATATTAGTGATAATGTGATGTGCTTTTTAAAGTGCATTAATATCTGTTAATAAACTTAACGATTGGTATCATAATAGTTATGCAGTGATTGCATTATGTTAAAATGTGTACATAATTAAAAGATATATACCACACTTAGCATTTATATGTATACATTCGAGTCGGTAGTTACTATTCAAGTAGGAATTAGAATAAATTAGTTGGAAAGACATAGGAACATTGGAATAATATGAATTTGCTTTGTACGTTTATGTGTGATATCATACACTAAAGGAATCCTGTGGAAGGGTGAACAAGAATAGAATTTAAGTCAATTTCAGCCATAGAGCTTTGTCAAATAAACAATTATAATAAATGGAAACCCCATAAGTATTACAGGTAACAGGAATTTACAAATTGAAATAAACGACAATGTGCCGTCTTTAAAGCAGATCACAGCTTTATAGCTTCATATCTAATCTTTTTCTATATCTCTGCTTACATCACTGTCCAAATGACTAAAAGTGATTTAAATAACACAAATTTGTTTTCATATCTCAGCCAATTCAACCGAAAGGAAGATATGCTAAAGATCAGCTAGTGCATAAACTTAACAAGAGCCGGCAGTGACTTCAGACAACTGGAAAACAAAAATCTGAAGCATACAGCTAATTTGTAAGCACCCAGTTTTCACATCCATAGTGAAAGGAGAGAGAGAGAGACAGAGAGAGAGAGAGAGAGACAGAGAGAGACAGAGAGAGAGAGAGAGAGAGAGAGAGAGAACAAAAGATGCATCATCCATCGCTTGCACATCATAAAATGGAAACAAAACACATTTACAAGGCCATAAACTGTGCTGGTGTCAGAAAACGTCACCAAAAAATTGGACAAAGTCTGCCCTCTGTTGTCGGTGAATGGAATACACTTGCAATGTTTGCATAGGAATTTTTCAATTTGTTAAGAATCTATGTCACACACAGATAAAAAGCAACCCTCTTCTTCAATCTACAAGCTTTCTATCCACAGAAAGTTTGGAACACACATTATACATAGGCAGATAGTTGCTTCACTAACCAAGTGCAGTGCAATGCTTTAGAAGAAATATTGCTTTTTACCACAAAACAGTAAGATTTATATCGTTGCCAGCAATGTTTCCATGATAAAGATTTGGAAACTGAAATCAGTTGTTGCGTAACTGTTATATAAAGCTATGTTCAATAGTTTGTGATAACAGATCATGTAGTGCGCAGCCTCAAATGCAACCTTAAACATTGAAATGTGTCATCAAAATTGTCACTACCAACAACTTAAATAATGTATACCGTACTACAATCAATCTAGCTTTAGCGATCACCTGTTTAGATCGACAACCTGCATATCAATACCATCTGTCTATAAGGACCACATTACTTCTCTCTCCGTTGAAAAGTGTTTCTTACAGAAGTCTGCATTGGGGAACCTGTCAAAGAAACCTGTAAAAAAAGACCACCTACTGAGAGACTGCTTTTTTTCTTGTCAACCCTAAGCAGTCTCTAGTTGCCGAATTCACTGTCTAAACCTTTGATCCAAAATATGTGTATAGTGCCATAATATCATATCTAGAAACTGATAATACAAACCCACAGAGAAAAATGCCATGCACTACACATCTGCAATGTATTATTTCTAGGAGCAAATAGTTGTGTGGCACAGATGATGTTAACAATGGAATCATATTAATTGTATTCAATCATAATTAAAAAAAGAAAAGGTTGAACTTTGACATGAGAAGGAATGTCTTGCTTGTCACAATGTATTTGTCACAAAATGGAATTACATCAACAAATAACAGAAAGGGAATGCAAATCTCTTTAAAGTGGAATGAAAAAAACTTGGAACTCTGGAAGATAGGCATTTGGTAAGACATTTAAAATAATGTTTAAAAAGAGATGTTTCAACCTCACACTTATAACCTTTAATACAAGCATAGTATCTCAATCGACACAAGTGTTAACAAGATTAAACCTTGTATGTTGAATAAAAAAACTTATATATGCGATGCTATTGGCCCCGTAACACAAAGCTTAATAGCAATTGACTGTATGATTGCTTTTTGCGAGTGATTGCATTGATCACAATGTGCCATCAATCACAAAAATCAATCATGCGATCAACTGTTAAGCTTTGTGGTACGGGACCCTGGATTGCTTCTAAAAAAGAGGCTTTAAAAAAATTCAAATAATATTTGGTGTCACATCAAACCGGAGTAATACTTGAAATATAAATAAATACTCAATAAACTCAAACAAACACAAAATAAGTACAAATCCTAACATTCGTAACTATGATTATATGAATAAAATACATACCATATAATAGGAAAAATAAAAATAAAAATATGCCAGCAAACTTAATGCACACTTTACAGGTGACAATTAAATAAACAATGTTTTAACAAAAGTCTTTTGCTGCGAATCCCTGTGCAGCAAATAAATAAAATGAACATAAAAATTGAATACTATTTCTTTCAATTTTTTTGTTGGTGATGGGCTAAACAGGTATGCTGTGCAGACACAAAATCCATCTAAAAGTCTATGAATACGTAACCTTTCAGTCTTCTAAACTACACATACAGCAACCATTGCAATAGACTTCAGCCCATAGTTATATGTTGTGCAAGTAAAAGGAATAACCCTGATAAGGGCTGTACAATTATGCATTTTCTGCTATTCAGCTGTAATATCGCCAATATGGCGATTATCGTCATCCCCAGAAATACCATTTTCTGTTCCTGGAAAGGAAACATTAGCTAAAGCTTGTTTGCTTACTTAGCCAGCACCGATATAAAAACACTACTTCTTTTGAACAAAAAAAAAATGGATAAAAAGACCTATGTTATGCAGGACACAATTAATGGAATCGCTTTATTTAAAAAATATTGTGCCATATAATACCAAGATTCAATCAGAGATTTCTTCTGGTGTTAACAAACCCATTAGGACAAGATTTTATCCTCATCAATCAACCTATTCTAAAAATGATCCCCATCTGAGTTATATTGTGAAATCATTTAGAAAGTTGTTATAACTTCTACTTAACAAAAAGAACATTGTGTTCATTGCAAATTTGATAAGCTGCTTTCTTTTACCCGATTCAAATTAATACCAGCAGATCTGAAAGTTTGAGTTGTAAATAAATGTGACGACATATTAAACTAAATAAATTCACAAATTTTCTCCATAGCATTGTTCTCAAAAATGGAATGGAATATTATTGACTTACAAATATTTGGTCAAAAAAACATTGTAGAATATTAAAAAAGTGACACTTTCTGTAATGCTGTGATGAACATCATGAATTCAATCGACTGGTGATCCTTTGTGCTTCAGCAGGACTTTGTCTCGAAGTTGTTGTAGAATTCTGTGACACTGTCCTGACAGACTGGCGATCCTTTCTTCCACAGCAAGACTACGTCCCAAAGTGCTTGTATAATGCTGTGACACTGTCATAGACTGGCGATCCTTTCTTCCACAGCAAGACTACATTTCGAAGTGCTTTTATAATGCTGTGACATGACACTGTCATAGACTGGTGATCCTTTCTTCCACAGCAAGACTACATCCCAAAGTGCTTGTATAATGCTGTGACATGGCACTGTGATGACAGACTGGTGATCCTTTCATCTACAGCGAGACTATGTCTCAAAATGCTTGTATAGCGCTGTGACGTAGGTCATGACAGATTTCCAGTCTGGTCTTTCCAGTCTCACCATGTCATCAATGTCCTGTCAAAGAAAGAAGAAACACATTATTCCATAAACTTACAATTCAAATTTCATTTACACTTTTTTTTGCACGTGATATTCTGTCTGTTAAACAAAAGAACGTTTTGGAAAATCTCACACTGACTGGAAGAATCGAGGGGAGGAGGAGTAGGGGTAGGAGGAGGATTCTGTGAATGAGTAGCTAAAGGAGTGGGATTTCTGAAAGTGGAATTGATCTCAGGGAGAATGAATTACTTCATAGAATATAGGACAGAGAGCTGTGGAACACTCCATGGTCGCCAACGTCTCAGGACATGGCACAAGAGAGAGAGAGAGAGAGAGAGATTATGTCTGTTGGCTAGATATATACTTTTCACATTTCCAGATTTATTTGGACAGGTCATCTATGCATGTTAGATCAAATCTATGACTACTCTCTCTAAATGTATATAAAATAATAGAAATACTTTTCTCTATGTTTTTTCCCTCTTTATCTTGAGTGCCACCTCAAGAAAAGATTTGTTTATGAGACACTGTAACTTTTATTTCTTATACAGTCAAACCTATCTTAGTGGCCACCTCTCTATAAAGGCCACCTGTCTGTAGTGGCCATGCATTTCTTCTCCCTCAAGAGAGAAATGTGTGTTGTGGAACATCTCTAGAAAGGCCACCTGTCTACAGTGGCCACTGTTTCTGTTTTTCAATGCGTGGCCTTAATAGATAGGTTTGACTGTACAAAGGAATGGAGTATATGTCCCTTAGTACAGAACATGCCTAGTTTCTCACTTAAAGATTCATATATTTTTATTTTTGTTACATACAAACTTTTACTCCTCCATGTATTTCATGGTTTATTTTCATCAAAGAAGTATTCTGTCAGGGTCAGATCAGATCGCCCTTAAAGCTATAGACCAGTTTTGGAAACCCGCCCCTCTCAAAAAATGAAATGGAAGCTCTTATTACTAATCATGTGAAATTATATGTTTTGACTAATAAGTGATGATACAAATTTTGCCAGGAAACCGCCTACTAATTGATATATTTGGTAAATTATTATATCTATCCGGACTGGATAGATATCGCGGAGTCCCATATACATCTTTCTGTGTACAGTGCTTGTAACTTTACCAAGACTGGGCCAAATTTCTTATCATTTTGATGATTCCAGAACCTTGCAGTACACACCAATACTTATATGCTAGATGATCAACCTTTTCTGATTGATTCCCTAAGGTTTCTTTCACAATGCAATCGCATGACCAGAACTGGTCTATACCTGTAAGTATCACTCATAGACCTGTGTATCTACATCAAGAAGCAAAGGCAAGCACATCATCCCCACCCCAACGACCTTGACAAGTACTACATCTTACCAAAATGGATGATATCTCTATCGACTCTCCTGCTACGAAGGCCACAGTAAAGTTCCTTTTCTGGAAGGAGAACAAAATGATGAGAAAAATATTATTTGCATGAAAGAAGGAAATGTAACCTTAATATTCCGATCTGCATTACAGGTGAGCACTTATCCTAGGATAGAATTTCAAAAGTGCCATCAAACACTGGATTCCAATAACATTTCCAGGCAATAGGGCACTGTCTTACAAAGAGTTGATATTAATCGCAACTTATTTGCGATCAATATCAGTCGCAGCTACACATAAGAGATAGGAGACTGCAAACTTGCGATTGATTGGAGGACTTGGATCAATCGTAACTCTTTGTAAGACGGGGCCCAGATGCAATTCAAATGCACATTACAGGAACCCTGGATTAAAAATATCTCCTCAAGCTCAGTTCTGAAGGACTACTGGGACAGATATAAACACGCACATTCCCAAATTTGAGCTTCTCCTTCCTTAAGATTCTCCTCTAAATGTTCAGGAAAAGAACAGGAGCTTTGGAAAGCATTTAGAGAACTATAAAATAGAAGTATGATGGATAGTGGAGAGCTAATGGAGAACACATCTGCAAGAAATCTGCAATACAACATTTCAACAACAAATCTATGAAGGACATTTGTACCAGAAATAAATGTGAACATTCCCTACTCTTAGCTCTCACTTTTTCACCTTAGAAACATGTTTTTCAAAGACGTTTAGTTTAAAACAAGCGTTCAAGCTATTTTTTTGTCGGTCGTAAAAATAAACGTGTTTCAAAATGCAAACATGAAATGCTGAAAAAGATGCCTTTTGTATCGTGATTCTGCAGAATCAAGGCTGCTAAAAATCGCTAGAACGAACAGAGATCTCAATCATGATTCTATAACGTCATTATCGTAGCCTGCTTCCAGTCAACCGTAAACAGCTTCAGTAAGCACACGGCAAAGTTGACCTATACTTCCTGGGTCAGACTGCACAGTGTGATGAGCAGTGGCTGTGCTCGAAATGAGCAAGAATCTGCGGTGATAAACAAATTGCTTGAATGCTCTCCCGCAGTAACCATGTTTTTTAATGGCGTTTTGATTTGTGATTCATGTTTGTGATTCTAGCTGCAAAAAATTGTTTGAACGCACCCCTACTATACATTATCCAAACAGGAACGCAGCTGGGAGGTAACAGAGATGGAAGCTATCAAGGAAAGAGATTGATATCTCAAGGAGGAACAGGAAGATGAGGGGATAGAGGGAGAGAGGAGGTGCAGCCCCTAGGGATTACAACAAGGTCATTAGACTGAATCACAGAGGACATTCTCATCTGAGGTGACTTTGCATTCAGTCTACTAGAGATTGCTAGTAAAAGGTATGTTTAGATTTTGGAAGTGGGGGGGGGGGGGGGGGTGGGGGGATCCTTCCTACATGGGGACAGGTGGGTGCAGTGTCTGGACAGTTGTACATGCTGTAGCCCATTGCAAATTGTAGCTTTTATTTTGTTCTTTGACCAATAAGGTTTCATAGTTTGTATTCACATCCTAAATGTGCCCCAACCCTAATAATTTATTAAACCATGCATCAAACACCTAATATTGCAACATTTAAGGAAACGTCCTTATTTACACCCTGGATGCATTTGGGGGGGGGGGGGGGGGGGGGGTTGGCATGTAGATTGTATCTATATTCACCCAATGACTTCATATTTTTGTAATTGTGCTGTCATAAATACTGGGGCTATCTCCTTCCCAAGATCAGTCTACAGATAAATTTTAAGGGGATTGGAGGTATGGGGTGGGGCATTGTTGGAGGGAGTTGGGGGGGGGGGGGGGGGTAAACACATCTACAGAGAAAAACAGTTTCAGGATGTCTGGGCTGAGATAATAGAGTGTTCAGTACTCTGTATCCATATCTTGCTTGGGTGCCAGTGCATTACAGATTATGTGACTAAAAATGTGTGAAATCTGTGGAAATTACAGATATCCTTTAAATGGCCTCTAACCGGTGAGCATGAAATCAGGCTGAAATAAGCTTATCCTGATTATGGTCTGGATAGGGCAATTGTAGCTGCTAATAAGGTTATCTACTTGACTCTGTACTGAGCACCCAAGAGATCACATTGAAATGAGTCTTGGCAAGTGCAGAAATGTAGATTGGAAAACAACAGGGATGCCAGTTAGAATCGACCAGAGGACCTGAAAATCACCTAGAATGAGCAATTATGTACACAAAAAAGCCTAAACTATGGCCTGAAAATAAATCGTCAGGACCTAAATTTAGGCTTTTGCCTGAAAACTGGCATCCCTAAGTATGAACTACAATGGAAAACAATGATAACCAGTCATCATGATTAAAATTGTAATTGTAATTTTTACTCTTCTTACTACCTTTAGATACTATTTGAGTAGGAAAACTACTCTGACAGAGGGCCACTTTTTTCATTTAACAACAAAACGTTAAATGAAAACTTCTGACTAATACAGAAACACAATAAATCTCTCTCTCATTAAAAGGAAAATATATATGCAGGAGCAGAGAGTGATTTTGATCTGTAAAGCTCCAAAAGATCTTCATTTGAAGAATAACAAAATCCTAGCAAGGAAATCTCCCTTCCACAAAAGAATTCCTAAAGAGCTCTAATCAACAGAAACTAAGTCTTTTACTGGTTCATTTCCCCCTCACAAGGTTTTTTATTGACCGCAAGCTCAAATGGAATATGGGTATAGGTGTTGTGGTCTAGTGAATAAGTCACCCGTCTGCACATCACAAGGTACGGGGTTCGATTCCCGTCGCGGCACTAATGTCCTTTGGCAAGACGTCAATCTACATTTGCCACTCTCCACCCAGGTGTTAAATGGGTACCCGGTAGGATGCGAAAGTTAATGTGGTTAATAGATGAGCAAGTGTGTGCTTGTAAAAATGACGCCTGGCTGGAATTCTCCCCAGGAAGTGGAGAATGTGCACACATTGTGTGCGGGTAAGCCTGAATACGATGACCGGGGTAATAATATATCTGTAAAGCGCTTAGAGACATCATCGATGTATTAAGCGCTATATAAAAGCAGTATATTATTATTATAAATAGTGTTTACCTTGTCTTGATTATTGAGTTCATTCCAGGGTATCATCTCAGGCATGTAGCTGTGTATGATAGCACAGAAAGCAAGACCATCGTTCCAACTGCTACTGAAGTTCGTCACTTCAACACCCTACGGGGGGGGGGGGGGGGGGGGGGAAGAAAAAAATGTTGGATATTTCAATCAAGCTTCTTGAGGAGCATTAGTTAATATACCCGTTTTGATTAATTGTTCTGTCATTTACTTCTGTTCCTTTGTTTATGATGCAGAGGTTTTTATGTGATCTCTTTCTTTTTTTCCCACAAGTGTGTCTTGAGCATTTGATTTCAAATGGATTTGGCACCTCACAAATCTCATATATTACTATTTTTATTATTATTATTATCGTTATATATAAAAATAGCATATCCCACTTTAACATCTTCTATGCTATTATACACCATTTAAAAAGCAGATCGAAAAATAATGATCGAGGACAGAACAGGTCAGAAAAATAAGTCTTCTATAAAGCCTTAAAGGTTAAGACCAGTATTGGTAACGCCCCAATTTCAAAAAATGAAATGGAAGCTCTCATTACCAATCATGTGAAAGAATATGTTTTGACTAATACATGATGATAACAAATTTGCCGGGAAACCGCCTACTAATTCATATATTTGGTAAATTTGTTTCTCTCATGGTCGTGTGAGAGATATAGGGTAGTCCCATATACATCTTTCTGTGTATAGTGCTTGTAACTTTACGAAGAATGGGCCAAATTTCTTATCATTTTGATGATTCCAGAACCTTGCAGATGCTAGATGCTAGATGATCAACCTTTTCTGATCTATTCCACAACGTTTCTTTCACAATGCAATCGCATGACCATTACTGGTCTTTACCTTTAATGGCTGAAACCTGAAAGAGATCCCAAGCTCATACTACGATCTGATATCATGTATACATACAGATGATACAATTACTATTTGAAGGACAAAGAAGTACTGTTTAACATTAGACTCCATTTATTTTTTTAATTCCATAAAGAGAAATCACTCTAAGTGATCAATGATGAAAATCTTTATGATTATCCCAAATTGTTGTAATCATATATCAATACTGATAATTTATATGATGTATAGACTTGAATCTGTACTCAAAATGTCTCTTTTTCTAATATAAAAAATAACCCTCTAGCCCTCAAGAATTTGAATAACAAGCCCTAACGCCTGTATCTTTTTCAAAGACATCAACCTTCTTTCATATGGTTCTTCAGACAATACTTAAAGCCATAGGTCTGCTCATTGCTTTTTTTTATTGGGGGGGGGGGGGAGGTAAGGTTAAATTGACCAGTGAGTAGTTGACAATAAGTAGCTACAGGAGGGTGTTTCACAAAGATCCTAAGTTGAACTTATCTCTAAGTTGGACTTAACAATCCTGGAAAGTTGTTAACATCTGTGAAAATATTTTGTACAGGTTATTTAAAAAGGCATAAAATGTTGATACAAATCATTCATATTTTCTATTACCATGGGAGATTTCATGTTCTTCATCTGGAATGTTATGAAGTCTACAATACTTGAATTTTTGCTCTTGAATATATTTTATT
The DNA here is from genome assembly GCA_035222895.1 of Strongylocentrotus droebachiensis. Lineage (NCBI taxonomy): Eukaryota > Metazoa > Echinodermata > Echinoidea > Camarodonta > Strongylocentrotidae > Strongylocentrotus > Strongylocentrotus droebachiensis. Next base: position 215,346 of record JAVYIG010002670.1, on the reverse strand, counting down.
TGAAGGCTGCAAATGGCTCTCCATATTTTAAAGTCCAACTTAGAGTTAAGTTCGACTTAGGATCTTTGTGAAACACCCCCCTGGAGTGATAGTTCCAGCGGCAAGTCGTCTTGATATATATCATCCGAACTATTCTATCAACTTACCTTATAGCCGTGTGTCCTAGCCTGGCACCATTTGAGTAAGGCATTTCTCTTAGAACCACCTCCTTCATATTTGACTAGCATAGACAGAGGGTCTACTCCCTCCCTGCAGAGAAGAACATCAAAATATAAATTTGAGGGTTCGGTGACACAAAGACGTAACTCCTTTTTTTGCCAAAATGAGTATTTGATATAAAAATGTTCAGAAAAATGTGGGCTTTCCAGGAAACATAAAGACTTAACTCCACCAAACACCCCATTGAAGTCAATGGCTAGTGAAACATAGACTTAACTCCTTAAAAGGCCCAAGTGCTCAGTGACACATAAACCACTTTTTCACAAAATGGACTTATGTCTTTATGTCACTGACTGACCCCTCGATATCAATTGTTTGAGTCAGGAGGGGAAATAGATCATAGTTACATGTGAATTTACTAGAACAAATCACAAACTTTTAAAGTGTATCACCAACATTAGGCTCAAAGAACTATTGAAAATCAAGAAGCTAAAAATGAAAATAAAAGTGGTTGGTGAATAGTGATTGATTTTGCTTATCTTCTGAATTTATTTATTGCACCATTACTTTTTATTTTCTTTTGAAGTAAAATAACAGTTTTTTTCTTATCTGAACAGCAATTTACTGAACTCTGAGTAAGATAACTCACATTCATTGTGAGGAAGGGATGATAGATGTATAGGTTGAAATGATGCAAAAACTACTCTATCAATTGTAAACAGATCTATTACTGTGATTCTTTCAATGCAACTATTTATACTGAACCTACGTTGTCTTCCTGGCAGTTGGTGACTGGTTTCCTACTGAGTCTCTAGGTGTGGGTGAATCACACGAGTCCCTCAACGATGACGACGACGATGACCTGCGACCCGACGAGATAGGTTCGTTGCAGAGAGACTTAGCCCTTCTTGAGGTCGGTGACTCACTGGTGTCTCTGCCGCTGGGTGTAGAGCGTCTGGTCGAGAAGTCTCTGCTCCTGGTAAGGGCATCTCCAATCATCTGCCGTGCTTCGGTGCGGTTTGACGGTTGTGACCTGGAGCGCCCGATCATGCTGTCATCGATGGCCCGACCAGAGGTAGACATTGACAGCTTCTGAGCGTCGTGGGTGGTGATGATGGTTGTGGTAGCTCTTCTGGTGTATAAAGGTTTAGAGTTCATACTCTTGGTTATTGCTATAGTGGTGTTCCTCCTCTCCATCGGAGGCCTGGTGTTGTTGGTGAAGCTCATGGGGACAGGGGAGGTACCTGTTGGGCTCGTAGGAGCCTTAGGTGCATCCGCTCCAGCATTGTTTTCTAGGCTCTTGATGATATTCTTCACCGAGACTTTCCCATTACTGAGTGTTTTACGAGAAGTGCTACCACGGACGATGTCCTTCTCTGAGGACTTCATGATGGCCTGCATTCTCTGGCGGATCTCATTCTCCGTAGGAGTGCTGCGGGGAGGGGCTGGAGAAGTCGGAGTAGGGGGTTTAAGCGTCCTTTCAATCTTACGCAATCGCTCCACTTCAGCGGACAGGCTTTTGATCTGGTCGTGAAGCTCCCCTTTGTCCTTCTCCAGCATTTTGACCTCGTTCTGAGCTTCGTTGCGATAATCGTTAGCAATCACCACAGCCTTCTGCAGATCCCGCTGGAACTGCACCCATTCTTCTGAATCGCGAGCACTTGTACGCTTCAGGTCAATCAGATCCCTACCCATATTTTGCTTCTCTTCCCGCAGGGTCTGCACTGCCTGGTTAAGGTCAGCAATAGTGCTTAGATGCTGTTGCTTATCGTATTCTTGCCGCTCCACAGTCTCCTCTAACTCTATCACCGTTTCCTTGAGATTAATCAATTCCGTTTCCAGTTCTGCTTTCTCAGCGTCCAGCTCGCGAATCATGACCTGATACCTCTCAACCTGTTCTTCAAACTGATTCTTGCTGGATTCAAACTCATCCTCTATCCTCTCCAACTCTTCCTGGAGTTTCTCTGCGTGGTTATTACTTTCTTCCAAGGCACGTGCAAGCTCCTCACACCTAGATTCTGCTGTGTCCGTTTTCAATCTTCCATCTTCCAACAACTGGGGAAGGTTCAAGATACCCTTAGGGTCTTGGTACCGAAACAGCTGATTTATTTTGTCCTTTTCAGCCCTCAAAAGGGTTTCCCCCTTCTCCCGCTCAACTTCCAAACTGGACAACTTGCCCTTAAAAACAGTTATCTCTTGTTCTAGAGATTTCCTTGCAGCGAGAGCACCTCTAAGCATGCTCTCCATTTCCAGGAGTTGGTACTTGAGCTTATCGACTTCTGACTGAATCTCACTATTGTGTTCCTTTAAAAGAATAGTCAGCTTCTCCTGCTCTTCTTTACTTCTGGCCATCCCTGAAGCCTGGTCTGACACAGCAGTTCTAGGAGAAGAATCTTTTAATTCCTCTAAATTATAATCTATTTTTTGCTCATCACATATACCTTTGAAATGCTGTACAACCATATTCATTTTCTCTGTTTTGGACATTTGTCTATACAGGGCTTCAATGATCATCGACTTCTCCTCACTGAGTTTATCTGTGTCTAAGGTGAGGTCTGTCACCTGATCCTGAAGGTCTTTGAGTTCCTGAAGCGTTGCTTGCAACTCCTCATTGACAGTGTAATGGTTTTCCTCCATCTGAAGGATCCTGTCATGCAGGTTTGCCATCGATCCTTCCCCATCGCTGCTCAGAATATCCCAATTGCCATCGGACATGTTCGACGGCTCATCCGGAAGAACCACCGACCCATCTGATGATGACGACGGAAAGCCAGGTAGGACTAGCTCTCCGGTGTGATCAGCTATTATATATGACGAATCCCTTGTGGAAGATTCCTCCACGGCTTCCGCTGCGCCACCTAGCACACGTTCCTCCAGACCAGAGTTCCCGTCCAGCCCCAGGAGAATGGCCTTCTCACTGTCCGTCTTGGAGACCTGCGTGTCTGAATCGATGGTCTTCATGCGGTCTTTGAGGACACGGTTCTCATGGCGAAGGATCTCCATCTGTTGCCTCATGAAGTGGTTCTCCTGCTGGGTCTGCTGGAGTAGCTCCTGGATCTCATTCCAGCCCTGCTGGTTGGCATCGTTCTTCAACGGTGCCTGAGTCATGGTGGATGATGGCGTATTCTGCATCGAAGCCAATCTTAAGAATTCCTCTGCAGGATGTAAAGGCCTCCGATGGAAGACTCTGGTCAAGTCTTTTCTCAAGCTATAGCTGCATCTCTAACATCTGCTATGCATGTCTTCTTCAGATGTCCTGCAATAGAGAAAAAAAGACAACAAATCCATAAATACAAGGAATTTCAAAATCTATCAAAATTCTTGATGTCGATCCAAAAATAGTCTGAAAAGAAGCATACAGCTTCTAAAAACATGTGTTTTCCCACCAATATAGCAAATGTTAATAACAACACGGGCAAAGCAGAAGAGAGTAGAATACTAAATGAAAATGTGAAATTCATGCACTCATATCATCTACACACCTACAACAGTATAAGACAAAGAGTTGAATATGAACTTCGAGATGAAATTACCTCCATATTACATCATGGAACTGCAATTACTTTCAATTCACAAAACTCAAAAGAGATTCAGAAACACTGTCCCACATGTTCCTGGCAAAATGACAGCAAACTCCTAGTATTTATTCTTCAACCCCCATGCCAATGTTTAATGCATGATTCCTATCCACAGCAGGAAAAGCAAAATGGGGCATTGCTCGGGATCCCAAGAGTAAAAATATTATTCTTATTGAAAGTTGCAATTCACATTGGGGGCTTGTCATTTTGATAAGCTCTGTAGGGGGGGGGGGGACATACAAGTTGTAAAGGAGAATAGTCACAAGACGCTGAGGAAGAGCAATTTCTTTAATAGTGAAATTGAGTCTCTACTGTTTGAGTACCGGTACCACACACATAGCCAACTTAACCCTTGTAAGACTCTTGGGTACATGATGATCTTGTGTGTTTTTAGCAACAAGGGCGTTAACTCTGTGTAAAGGTGAACGCCCTTCTGGCTCCAAACAGACGATACAATGTAGATGACACAACATTCCTAAGCATGAATGTTAGTCATCCCAATGTATAAATGTCCTCCAGCAAGTTCAGCGGTGCATGGTCATTTTTTCCAGGAATAGAATTTCAAGGTGTCAATATTCATCTCATTTCTTCAATCTGAGAAGTAACCAAGTAATTTCAAGTATTACCCTGGAGTAAAGGACTGAGTAGATTATCTTTCAGGAACATCTATCACTAACAAAAGAGTTGGACAATCCTGTCCAAATGTGGAAGTCAATTTTCTCACAATCATACTTGTAAGAAAAGGGAAATGGTGCAAATAATATAGGTATATGGGCCATTTTCGTAATGTAATCAAATTCCATGCATAAATCTTTGTGCCATGTTTCAAATTATTGTATTTCAATAGTCAGAATGCGAAATGCACATGTTACATGTTGTGAGGTAGAACAAGCTACATTGTTAGAAATGAGGCACTTTTCAACAAAGATTTGTGCATTAACTTTTATTACATTAAGAAAATGGCCTATTTTTAGTCTGGTATCAACTTGATTCTAATATTATTTAAATAGTTTGATATCTAAAAATTTGCAGGATGTAAAGCTCCTGGTAATACTTTTCAACTAAATGCAATATCTGATTTTCTTGTAAATAGGGCAGTGTCTTACTTTGATATTGGAAAATATAAACCTTGTGGAATGCGACCATGTGGCAGGAAACATAACAGTAATAGACAGATTCCTCATAAAGCTGTATACTTCCTGGGATGCAATCAATTATCTCAATAAATGAACAATTTAATATGATTCTAATGATATGAGCAATAAAAAGGGTGGAGTATCCAAGTCTGAAGGGGAAAAGCTCTTTCGTTATGAACCCTCCCCAAAGGAGTAAGGTCTTCTAATCTGGTTTCAATTCTATCTTGAAGATTTTATAGTCTCTGAACACTCTCTGAATGAACATAACAAACGTATTCATCATGATGCACAACGAATGTATTTAGAGAATAATTTATATTTTTATTCCTGAAATAGAAATACAATCTACAATGTAGGTGCATGTGCTTTAGATATTATATTTATATTGTGAATTTATTGCAATTGTTCTAATATTTGGTAGTACAAAAGGGAATATGGTTATGAAAGGTGAACAATTTCTGCAGAACCATATAAATATTTAATTTTTAAGAAGTTGAGACAATGCTCCGGCACTAGCCTGTTTCCTGGTTCACAGACACGCATAATTATGCATGAAAATCAAAAGCACAAAATGGATATTTAAAGTGCACATTCTGAACTATTCACATCTTTAAATCATAACCGATGACTCTTAGAGACTCTCAAAATAAATTTTGTAATCGTTTAGTATTATGATAGCTAACGACGTTGATTTCACGCCTGTCTCATGCAATCTCTGCCGTAACATTTGACAGAAGACCTCGTTTCACCTGTTAACTACACACAGACACTCACATCCTTAGGTTCAGGATTTACGGAAAGGTTAACTAATTCCCCAGGAGATGTCTTAATTTAGGCAGATTCCTCAATGTTCTGCAGAGATGTAGTTCAATCAGCAGGCAGCCATGGAACTGAAGATTAACAGATGGAGAGAGACTTGAGAGAGAGAGAACAAGAAAGGGAGAGAGAGAGAGAGAGAGAGAGAGAAGGGGGAAGAGGGGAGAAAATGGGAGAGGATGAGGAATAGGGTGAGAGAGATAGGAATAGAGGGGGAGAGAGAGAGAGAGAGAGAGAACAAGAAAGGAAGAGAGAGAAGAAGAAAGAGAGAGTGAGAGAAGGGGGAGACAAAGAGGAAGAGAGGGTGAGGGAAAGAGGGGAGAAAATGAGAGAGGATGAAAGAGGAAGAGGAAGAGAGATATATAGGAATGGAGAGAGAGAGAGTGAGAAAGAGGGAGGGAGACAAGGGGAAAGAAGCACAGAGAGAGAGAGAGAGAGAGCGAGAAATAATGAGGTGGCAGAGAAAATATGAACAGGAGCTGTGACCTCACAAATGCTCAGGTTCTAACTTACTCTGGAAAACCTAATACCGTAAAAGGTCTGATTTTTTTTCTGGGTTTTTTTAAAGACAGGAAATATATGGCAAAGAAATTTCACTTCTTAGCTTGCAAATTCAAAAGACCTTTCCTGAAAAGTAGTTCCTATTTTACACTAGGAGACTGGAAGAGAGATAGAGAGTGAAGAAGAGAGCGATCAGAGGTGCAGAAATGAAAATACAAAGAAAATGAGGGGAGGTTCAAATATATAGCCCAACCAGATAGACAAAAATAATAATGAAAGTATCAGACAGAAAGAAGAAAAAAAAAAGAGACAAAATATATACCAAGTCTCAAAAGAAGATGATATAGCCAGTCACCAGAAAAAGAAAGCTACATGTACATGTATCTACTAATGTAGTACTGAAATGACTTCCAAAAAGACCTTCAATAATTGCACACATTCCATACATACCACAAACATTAAAAACTTATAACTTAGAAAAAAGAATCACAACTTCTATAGAAAGTGCTAAATCCTTTTAAAAGGGATATATGTTCCATACTACTACAGTAATCAGTTATACGGTTAGTAGTGAAATTTTGAAGGTTTCCTATACAAACTGTTAACTACATTTATTGTGCCAAAATATAACAATGGGGTGTATTTTTAAGAGAGCTTTATATTTATACCTTGAAAAGGTACTGAAGTGAAATTTTTCTTTCTTCATTGTCAATTATCCCTAAAGTATTTGAAAACAGTCATTTATCGTCCATCCGAGAAGACTAGTGAGGACAGATCTGAGGTAAGACCTTTTAAATTTGATTAACTTTATCTGAGGGAACATTTATCACTAAGCTGCGTATCATTATGACATCTGTTTTCACACAGTGAGGACCTTTCCTTTTTAGCTACACTATTCATATCATCACAGAACTTGCAGAACATTAAAGGCTTTCATATTGTCATAAAGTGGACTGTTTCAAAATTAAAGACATCTTGATAATGTCCCATCACTATTTTGATTACCAGTATGTTAGGGCATTTTATGGAACACGGTTGTTACCCAGATAAATATTGTTCTTCTGTTTAATAGTCTTGTACCCTCATAAAAGAAGAGATACAGAAGAATTTATCAGCTGAGAGCTAGAAGGGCATTAACCCTGTGTATGATATGAACTAATGCTCTTCTGGCTCTCAACAGATCTTAGTCTTATCTTAGTTATGAATACTCTACACATATAATCATAAATGTGATAATTCAAGAAGGAAACTCAGTCTCTCACAGCCAACATAGCAGGGTATCACAATCATAATACTAACACAATCATAAAGACTTTCAAAAAATCAACCTCAGGGGGGGGGGGCAATTTCAATACCTTATTGTATAGCCTTCAGAAATCAAGTTTGGATTACATAATATGTTGCTGTAATGTTAGCAGGTTTCAAAACGTGATGGACAAGGCAATTGATATTGAAATTGCCTTACCATTATTTGAAAGTCTTTATGATCACGCTTAGAATTAATGATCATTGACTATAAATACCTGCATGACACTTTGAAAGTTGATAATCATTACATTACTGTTGAAAGCAAAAGTGAAAGTGAATTTATCACACATAGTACACATGATCTCTCGCTTGTGACTATGGCTGAGCTGAGCAATGTTTGTCTGTTTGCTGTAAGAGCATGTGTCATGTGTTGCAAGCAAATCAATATCATAACATCGGGAATGTTTACTATTCTGAATCACCAACAAAGATAGCATCCGGTGATTAGCAGTATTTATTTACTTAATCAGTTACAACTGTATCAAATTAAAATCTAGTGGGTGAAGCTACATGAACACTTTATAGATTTCCATTTTTATGAAATATGTGTCATGAAATATTAAAGGGATTCTGTAACTTTGTCTCAGATTCGGAAACAAAATTCTGGATTTAGCTCATGCGGCAATGATAACTATAAACCTTTAGGTTAGTCAGGAACCCCATGACTTTTACAAGTCGATGGCCTGTCTGATTATCAAGATATTTATGATTAGAATTACAAATTTTGAAAAACGTTTGCCAAACAGTTTTTGGGTAAAATGAGTATGGTAAAACCAGTCACTCAAAGATTTTTACTTTCTTGAGGCACTTCTTGATCATTTTGAAGCGATTTTTTTTTTTAGGGCTTCAATATTACACCATATCACCGACACTGATACCACTTACGGCCATCTATCTCAGATTTAACATTGTTAAACGATCCCTTTAAGTCATTCTGAGAGTATTTCTGTGTACATGACCATGAGAAAGATGTACAGGAGCAAGAGACCTTTTTTGTTCTAGAATGATCAAAATATGTTCCATGGTAAAAATCAATTCAAATAAATGCTTTTTGTTTTATAAATACTAAAATGCATCAAGATCACTGTTTCTCAGTGTTGTTAGTGCCATATGAACTGGAAGAAAAAAAACATCAAAGAAAAGAAAACCATTGTAACATTTAATCACCGAAAGTAAACAACTGAAAATTGTGTAGCACTAGCAGCATGTATACCATTATGAGAGGAACAGTATAGGCCTACATGTACATGTACATGTAATATCTCAGTATCAGCATTGTAATACTACCGGTACGTCTCACTTTCCTTACTTACACTTGTACATATATGTATGAGAAGGAGTGTAGGATCATAAGCTCAGATTCACCTCATTCTAAAAAATAGTCCAGTACTACAGTAGGACAGATCTACATTTGTAGATATACAGAGCTGCCAACCTCCAGAACAGAAAATCAGTAATCACAAGGCTCAAAATCAGTAATTTGGGGTATAAATCAGTAATTTCTTATGCGGCGCTATGAATCTAAAAAAACGGCACGCCAACACTGCGCGGACGCATGATTATCTGAAATTTTTGGTGATTTTACTCACACAAAGATGTTAAATATTGAATTTCAGGTCATCACAACACAGTTTATCATGAAACATGGCTTCTATTCACAGCACTCGCTACGATAAATCATATTTAATTTATTTTAAAAAAAAATTAAAAAAAAAAAAAAAAAAAAAAAAAAAAATCATTTTTTTTTTTAAATCCGTAATTTGAGACAACATTCCGTAATGGTCGTTAATTTCCGTACCAATTACGGGAAATCCGTACTAGTTGGCAGCTCTGGATATAGGTCTGACCACGGATTTCTACATTGTATTGTAGTATCGATGATAATCTTGCATTTCTTCTTTCTTTTGTATTCATGGCCTTCCTAAGCTCACCTCCATACAGAAGAGGGATTTTATTGCATTTAATCAGATTACACTAAGAAGGAGGTACAACACCTCTGAGTGCGAATCTTGCCAAAAAGGGGAAGAGGATTAGCAGGACGAATGACAACATAAAATTGGAATATATTAAACACTTGATCACCTATGGCTAATGGATTGTATTATCATGCCAAACTGTGTGAGAGGCACTAGATACTTTGTACAGGAAAGAAAAATCCTCTCAATAGGCCTGACTTCATCAGCTCGAGTTCATCTGCTCAAGTTAGACAAATAACCCGCTATTTTCAGCTCGAAATTGCGTCATCACCAGACTGCTCATCATAAACTAGCTCAGACGGGCGCAAATTAGCCCGCTATTTCCCAATAGCAGGATATTTTGGAAACAAGACCAAGACTTCTCGAGATATTTTCTCAACCAAATATCTCGCTAATTGCAACTGCGGGCTGTTGAAGACGCATATTAACTGATTAATTTGCGATCAGGATAGTTAAAATAGCAGGTTATTTGGCAAACCTCGAGCTGATGAGGACAGGCCTCATCATACCAACTGTGTTTTGCAGTCACGAGTGTTGTTAGAACCCTGAGTATAATGTATATCATGTCAGACCAAATTCAAAAAACTGTCTGACAATCAACCAGGAGAATGGGAGGGGGTGCAGTGAATACTTCTTAAGATTTGCTGAAAACTCTGACAATTCTTGATTGGTTGTCAGATAATTTTGAATGGGGTTGTCACATCCCAGGATACCCTTCTAGTGACACCCCTGCTGATAATACTTAGCTGAATAATTATATTGTTATTTAATATGCTCTTATGTAGGTCAACCATAACATGGACCACAGCAGCACTTTCATGTATATTACAAATGTAAAGGTACATATGATTTGACAATCCTATGTGAGTAGGTAGAGTAGGTAGAGGCAGCTGATCTTGCAGTGAACGTTGATCCAGTATAAATCACAGGGGTAGAAGAATATTTCATAATGAGAGCTGATTATTGATTTCTCCACAGCTCGATGTTTTGCAATGCCTCCAGTGTTCAGATGTAGAACAGAGGAGCCATCACACACAATATATGTATGCATGAATTCAAGTCTTTGCTTTCAAGGGTCATCTTGCTGATGAGTGATTCCTAAATTAACTTTATTACAGTACATGTATATGCTGCATTACTGAAACAAAGATGCCATCCGGTTAATATTGAAAGAACACACCGTTTATTAATTCAATTGATTCTAATTCCTGGCCAGTTAATACTTTATTTCAATCTTGTCAATGCCAGAACACACCCACAACGATAGGGTAGAGTCACTAGAGTGTATATATGCACATATGTCCAAGTAACCTTCTTGTATTCAAGAAATTGATGAAAGCCTTAGCAACGTCAAAACACACTTAAATCAAATGTCTGTTGAGAGCCAGAATGGCATTTTAAAACTCCTTTACTTTCAAACGGATGTAATGTCTTTCGGGCTTTAAACAGAGGACATCAAAATATAAACTCCTTGTTCTACTAAATTTTCCATTCACCAACAATACAAAATTACTACATTGTCTATTTTCTTAAAGGCCTAATGGCCTAGAATCCTAACATAAAGAGGATACATATTTTAGTGTTTTTTGTTGTTGCAAGGTTTCACATTTTGTGAATTCATATGAAAAATGACAGGTGTATGTACATGTACATGTACATTGCACAGCCTAGAGGTACATTTCATGGAAATTTATCTGTAGGTTGTACATGTACATGCACCTGTCAACATCAATTTATTCTGCTATTCTCGCTGAACTAAATGCAGAAAAAACGACTAACAAAAATGTGCATCTAAAGTAGTAGGCCTTCATGTTTTAAAAGTAAACTCTGAATTACAACAGATTTCAAGAATGATCTTAAAACACCTACTAAAGTATACTCACAAGTCACAACGGCAGTTTGCCCTACTATGCAAGCTCCTGTATGAAACTGTATGCCCAAGTACAAGTGCAATGCAAGTGGCCTAGCTAAAAGGCTAAGAGCTGTTCAACTAATCCACTTTAATACAGAGGACCTCCCCGTGAGGCAAAGGAACCCGGCAATAAGAGGAATTACTCTACGGCTCACAGTTGGAAGGAATTAAAGACGGTGCGATGGCTGCTCTTCAAGCCTGAGACGTGTTTCAAGGCAAATTCACCTGCAGTTTAATACATGATGTATCACATGGCCCTCGATTACCCTATCCATCATAACATTGTTCGTGGAACCATGTGTGCTATTATTGTAATGGGCTTAAATATGTTGCAGACCCCACCAGCTGAATTATCCCAAAGCATAATGATGCCAGTAAAAAAAAAGGTAAGAATTGTTAAAGGTAATACAAAGTTTTGGGAAATTTCGAAAATTGGGTGGATAGTGAATCTTTACAATTTTGATATATTTGGATGCCCCTGTGGATGTATTATAAGCACTAAAAAAATTAGCCCCTAAAACACTTCTGTTTTCGAGAAAAATTGAATATAAACATTTACCGGTGCTCCCGGTAAATTTTGATAAATTTCAGATAGCGCCTATGGCCGTGCAATGGTAGCTGCGACCATGAAAATCTCAGAATATGTAGTTGTAATATATAATTTCCAAACGGGATTAGCTAATCGGTCGATTTTAGTCATGAAACATTGTTTCACAGCTAAATTAATATCTTGACCCTGAGAGGGAGCTATACAACATAAAGTGTTTATATTATTATAATTGCATAACTTTAGACTCGATTTCAACCGCGACAACGATCAATGAATATTGTAGGAACGCATATGCTTCCAATATGTTAATTTGAACCAAATTAATGACCCCATACCAAAACTTTGTAATACCTTTAAGTTGAATTTCTGGAAAACTATAAGCCAATAATATTCTCATTGCCCCAATGTTAATGGTAGTTATTTTTTTCCTGGAAAAATATAAGCTAATGTTCTCATTGCCCTAAGTATAATTTTGAAGTTCCATTATATCTACATATTGGTTTTGGTTCAGGGTCATTACACATTACCATTTTCTTTTGTATCAAATATGTATTAAAGACACATGTACATGTAAGTAAGTACAGGTACATTCGACAGACATGCTACAAATGTAGAGATATTGACTGCCAGGAAGGCCTATATACTTCCACAAAAACACATACTGTACTGAACTGTTCCTCTTAAACATACAAATGATTTTGTAGATCCCACTCAAATATTAAAGACAGACTTGAATACCTCTACTGAAATGGGCATGTTCTCTAAAGAAAAAATGTTTTTCCTTAAAATTTTCCTTAAAAATTGAGTTAAAAATCAACAAACTTTATCTCTCAGTCTTGAGCAAAGTCTATGGAGTGTTAGTCATCCATGGGGACTCCCTGGTGTCAAGCCTGATTATTATTATTCTACTCAGGAAAAATGTGACCTAGTACTGACCCATCAAGATCAGAGAGTAGCAGTGGCAGTGAGAGCAAGAGCAGTCTTGCCATGGCTAGGCACACCTGAACCTAGTTGTGGAAGCACGGACAGTTTTCCTTGTTCTTTCTACTCAACAGTGAACAAAAAATAAATCATGGGAGCTCATAAAAGCTTGTAAATTGGACTTATACAACATCAAGTCCTAAAAGAGCTCCAACAAACAGGTAAGTATCGTTCACACTGGATGGGGAAGGGGGGAGAAGGAATAATTAGGGGAGGTGGTAAGCCCCCCACCCCCTCCACACACAAAAAAGGAGGAGAAAAATCTCTGTAAAGCCTGGTTATTTTTCTCCTAGTCGGCCTAGTCAGGAAGGAAAAATGTGACCCACAGTTGACCCGTCAAGATCAGAGGTAGCAACAGCAGTCTTGCTGAAGCACACCTGTACCTAATTGTGGAAGCACTGACACTTTGTCCTGTCCCTTTTGTTTTACACAATATACATTAGGGTTTCGAAAAGGATAGGGCGTGGTTAGCCGCCCCCCCCCCCCCCACCCCTCCTCCTTGCATTTTTTATTCTTCAAGAAATCCATATGAAATGTTTTGCTTCCAATATAAACATGTAGACACAATAAGTTATGAAAAATATATGTTGATAGGGACGGTAGAAGGCAGGTAATTAACCCCCCTCCCCCCCCCCCCCAAAAAAAAAAAAATATATATATATGTATATATATATCTATCTATACATTTTTAACAAGGAATTTCTGGCAAGGGATTGTAATGCATAACATATGTGGACATGCAAAATCATATCCCATTTGGCTTTGAAATACATGTAGCCTTCAAAAAATATAATTTTCACTTTCAATATTGTGAAGAAACATATATGGTAATAACAAAAAGTAATTAAACTGTAGAATAAAGTCAATTGTGTATAACTTGAAAATGTATTGCAGAAAATATCAGTCTAGATCAGCTCTGAACCTGCACTTCTTGTAGTATTTCAGTTGCCATTAGCAGATTCACGGCCGTCTAGATTCAAAACTAATCCATATCTGCTATCATCATTTTCCTCCTATTTCCATCCTTCTATGCCCACCGGCTATTTATGGAATGATAATTGACATATTTTGAGTTGATCCCCGGGAAATTTTGGACTCTGACATTCTTTCCTGTCCCAGCAGCTACTGGGTGGAGTACTTTCACTCTTGGGAAGTTCAGAATTAAACTAGATCTACTTCATGTAACGCATTACACTACTGAGGTAGACGGTAGGACCTGTTCACATAATTCACATTGGTTCAGTCTGAGGTTAGTAGGGTGTGTTCTCATTCCAGCAGCTACTGGGCTAAGTACTTTCACTAATTCACTCTCCTTGTTACATTGTAAGTGTGAAGTTCAGAATTAACGATCTGCTTCATTTAATGGTAACAACTACCATTGTAGACGTAGGCCCCGTTTACATAATTCAGTAACGTAACACACTGCTGTCATAGATGGTAGGCCCTGTTCACATAATTCACACCGGTTCAGTCTCAGGCTAGTAGGGTGTGTTCTCACCAGGGAAAAAATTAATATTTATTTTTCGGGGGCTACTTTTCAAGCTTGCCTGCATGAAAATAACATTCTAAAATTTGTTTTGCATTGAACTCTATGCAAATTTATGGGGCTCTTTTCTGATTTTCGAGGGCTCTTTTGGGCATTTCGGGGGCTAAATCGCCCCGAGCCCCCGTGTATTTTTTTCACTGGTTCTCACACCAGCAGCTGCTGGGCAGAATACTTTCCCGCCCATTCATACAAGTACATGAAAGTGGGAAGATAGCATTAAAGATCTACTTCATGTAACGTAACACACTACCATCATAGATGGTACGCCCTGTTCACATAATTTGCACCAGTTCTGTCTGAAGAGATCTTCATTTTAGAGGAAGAGGAGTAAATCCGGATTTAGTCCAGACCCAAAAGCTAATATGGATGCAATCGGCCTCAAGACTAGGATTCAGTCCTTAACATGAATGCTACTCGATGTGGAAGAGATCTTGAGACAACTTTGTATGTGTGCGTAGAGTTATAGTGCAGATTATAGTGCAGATCTACAAACCCTGCCTCATATTTTGACATTCTCACATCCTTTCATAAACACTCTCAGGAATTATCTAGGCCATTCAATTAATTTCCACTCTCTCTGCCAAAATTATGCATTCAAATTTAGTGTCCATCTATTCATAACTTATCCTTCAACGTGACTGTATGGGTTTTTTAATGATATTAATATAAAATACTTGTTATCATCATTACCATACCACAGGTTTCCCTATCTGATATTATGCAAACACTCATAAATGCTGAACAAACATATTTTGACCCAAGCATTCGTAATTGCTAGGCAATTTTGTTTTTATGGAGACTGCTGGGGAAGCCACAATGGAAATAATAAAGTAAATGTACACTGTACATATTTCATCATCTGTGGTGTTTTTGTTTGTTTTATTTTGAGATATCTACAAAACACACATCTTCTAGATTTACCATGTAGAAAATAAACCTTATCTCTAACATTAAAGATTTCAACAACCAAATGAACCGATCCGAACCGATAACAGTAATAAAATATATTAAAACCACAAACACTTAAACATGGTCAACTGTTTAACTAATGGAAATTGTATAAAGGTCTAGATGGATATTGCTGTTTATACAGTTCTTTTCCTAGAAGCAAATTGCCTGTGGCAGTATATGTTCAAGGGCATACATGTCGTTTTAAAGAATTTCCTAAAATTGGTTTCCATATTTAAATTCTGTGAGTTTGTAAGTGCTATGGTACTCTTTGTTTTTTGTATTTATAATAATTAGTTTTGTTGTTGTTGTTGTTGTAGTTGTAGTTGTTGTTATATAATAACAAATTATGATTTGGCTTGAAACAAATCTACTCTACACCAACTGGATACACAAATGTAGACTAAAGGGGCTATGCAACTGTTTGATTTGTAAAATGGAGTAGACCTAAAAATGTATGCTCTAATATAAGTGAGCCACATTTGGACACAAGCAAGTACATTTCAGTTTTTCTCCTAAAATACTGGTATCTTGAAATGTTTTTTCCTATCTGTTTTTGTCCAAAAGGAAGTACTTCAACCATACGGTTATTTGTCTGCCTCCCACTCCTACTGTATGTCTAGCCAGCTAGGATAGGACAAAAGTCAGCGGTCGACTGGACAATGAACCGGTCACTCAATATGCATGTCTACACATGGTGGAAGCCCTGGGTGGAAGAGGTAGGAAAGGGAAAGTCATAACACCTCTTTCAAAAGTACCATTAGTGACAAAAATGAAAACAAGTGGGGAACACTTAAGCTCTAGAAAAACTCCAAAGAGTTCAGGAGAACTTTAACCAAAAAAAGCTCTAGTGAAAAGAAAAAAAACACATGACATTTCTAAAAGAAAATCAATTAGAATTCCTGTGAACGCAAAGTAATTATTACACTTGGTTCAAAATACGAAACATAAGCATACAACTAATATAAGTCCAGTTGTAATATGCTGAACATGTTGAGTGAATTGTGAAATTTACATCTTTAGATGTGGCCTTCTAATAAATAATGTATGATAACCTGAAGTACGATATAAGATAATTTGCGTCTCTCACAACTACACAACTGTATACTTACAGATGTATGTTACAATGAATGTTCAGATTCAGAATTCAAGTGTTAGATCCTGTTGTAATCGTCAGCCTAATAAACAAGAAGTAAACAGTCTGCTCTCAAACATTTGGCCGTTTCCTCCTGCTGAAAAACAAGTCCGTTTGGAACCTCCTGCTTTGTGAACGATCGTGCAATTTAAGACATGTGTTTACCTGAGTGAGCTTTCCACTAGTAATGATTTATACCTGCCTTTATAGGCATTCTAACCACAACCCAATTCTACACCACATATGATCCACAGACATATCATTCTCACTGATATTAATTTGTGTCAACATGTACCGAGTAGGTGTGTTGTTTGTGGTGTACAGCCCTAATTCTAAATGTTTTCATATATCTATTATGAAGTATTTGATCCATTATGGAGAAAAAAAATATGCAGTAGAAAAAGCTTCGGCAGAAGGAACACTGTCATTGTCTGGTAGTAAATCTTTATGATTATCTTCACCTTTGACAGAAAACCTGACCTCCGAGAATTGGGTCACAACGATCAAAAACTTGTATGTCAGGGTAGAGTGACTTGAAGTGCTTCAATCCGAAGCAACTAATGAAGAATGGAGACAAAGGGTGAACTTGGTGAAAATATGCTTTTGTTCCGAGGAGTGCTTTTCATATTTTATATGGCAAAAAAAAATAAGCCAAAGTTAGTTTGAAGTATCTTATAGCTAATTGCCCTCGGTTTCAATCCTTTTCAACGGATGAACTCACGAACCCAAATATGTGGCCTATATTGGTGAAACAAAGCAACTGGGACCAAAACAATTCTACATAGTTGTTCAATTATTATCTCTTTTAGATCAAGTTTTGGCAAAATTGCACCTAGGCCTAATTTACATGTACACGGGACAACTCACTTTTGGCATTTCACATTTTCTCAAGTAACTTATACAAGGGCCATGTAGTTTCTTACTATTTTGGAATGGGGACTGGGTTCGATTATTAAAAGCATACTATGAGTACAAATCCAATGTATTTTTGTATAGTATATGAAACTTGCAACAAAGCCCTGAGCATTGTTAAACTGTTAACCCCCCAAAAAAAAATTGTTAAAAAAAATATTACAACAACAATACATATGAATGAATAAATAAATAAGTTAGTAAATAAATACATAAATAAATTAATAAAAACATAAAGAAAGAAAGTAAGAAACACTTTTGAAAAAAGAGGGGGGGGGGAAGATTTTAACTGACAAAATCTTAATCTAATATCTCTGACTTGCTCTAAATAGCTACATCGATGGCACTTCCTCCCTCCCCTGGGACCTTGGTGAATATTTTTGGACTGGGTTCCTGACTGAAGGTTGGCTTTGGCTAGAGTTCAAGAGGAAGGGTAATCCTTGGGATAAGCTGGATCTCATTTGAGACTGGGATGACAAATCATAAATCATCATTGGTCTATTCAGCGTTTGATGTGCGAAAGATGCCTACAAAAACACATGTAGCACCACTGAGACCTATACCTACTGGGTACATACACCTGTAGTATGCAGGAATGCTCTGACATTTTTTTATTTTTTTTAAATAATAGCCTAATAGTCCACTCAAAATTTTATTAAACCGAAACGGAAATTCTTTTGCACAATTGATCTTGAACCCG
This sequence comes from Strongylocentrotus droebachiensis, assembly GCA_035222895.1. Taxonomy (NCBI): domain Eukaryota; kingdom Metazoa; phylum Echinodermata; class Echinoidea; order Camarodonta; family Strongylocentrotidae; genus Strongylocentrotus; species Strongylocentrotus droebachiensis. The sequence goes on along the minus strand of JAVYIG010002670.1, from coordinate 197,188 downwards.
GCAGCCATTGAGCAGCGCCAGATCGACGTTGCTCTATCCCTTATTGTTGAACGCCAAACAAGGTAGCAACAACTCCCATCTTTTAACGTCTTTTGGTATGACGCGGCCGGGGTTCGAACCCACGACCTCCCGGTTGTGAGGCGGACGCTCTACTGACTGAGCCAACACTCCGATTTGTATTGATTGATTGATTGATTGATTTGAACTTATTCCATTCCATATCAATTGTTTGCACAATAAAGAACATAGTTGACAAAGTAAGTTCAAAATTATGAAATGAAACAGGAACCTACTGGAAAGCAAAACTTGTTTTTGTATGTTCCCAGGAATAAATATAATATTGAATAGGAAGGAAGTCCCTTCGTTTATTGACCATTTAAAACAACAAAATATACAAAAACAACAATACAATAGAAGAAATATATCAAATAACAACAACATACAAAAGTAATAATGGTCAGGGTCCCTGAGAAGCAAGACTGCTTGTAGTCGGGACCCTATATACAAGTACATTATAATATAAATATAAATTTAAATGCACACGCACGCATAACAAGCACACGCACACACACACACACACACACACACACGACAGAATGAAGCAAAGATATAAGAGGAAGGAAAAATACAAGATAAAGAGCTACGAAGAGAGATCTAGATTATTTAAAGAACTGAATAAATGTAACTTGCACAATACTTTAAAATATGAACATTGTTTTTGTATAAATCATTTTAAAAAGTCTTAGTAATCACAGTCAAATAAATATATTAACATAATTTCTTAAACCATTTAAAAGAGTCTTTGATTGACAAGTGCCCCCCCCCCCCCAAATAGAAGTTCTAAAGTATTTCTTTTTGTCCATTGTCATTCTAACAATAAATAGATTATCAGTGCCAAGGTTCTTTATTGGAGGTGTTGCAACTTACACAATGCTCTAATTATGGTTTTGGAGGACAATCAACTCAAGCCATTGTATTGTAATGTACAAGGTGCTTGTGGGAGTGTCAGGTTTCCATGACGAAGTGAAAATATGACATTGGGTAAAGAGGTGAAAACATAAACAAAGGCTGACTGACATTGGATACCTGAGGACCACACCAGCTCATTGTACCAAGTTTGTAAACAAATTGTCATGTCTACCACTCAAAAGTACTTCCAGTGGTTAAAGACACTTCCAAGTATACACTTATGTAAAAGCTCTTACAAGTACTTGACATTATTTTCATAAACCCGCTCATTTTTGTGTTGTATCACTAGACCAATAGTAATTATCCCACATGAAAAGTTGTAACATGGACTACGATAACAATAGGAAATGAAGAAGAAAGTCCACCTTCTACAGCTGTATGAACCTTCATTGTTTATTTGAACTCCAAGGTCTCTCATACAATTTTAATGTACCGGTACATGGATTTGGCTTATGGTGCATGTACAGTGAAGTATGTACAACTGTGACTGTGTCTGGGCAAAAGCAGTTTCAATTGCAGCAGTAAAAGTCATTAAAAACAAATTTAAACTATGAAATCAAAGCTTTTGCACTCTTGAGAACAGTGTATTTTAACTGCCAAGCCTTGAAAACTTGAATACCGGTAGTAACATTTTATTCCTTTCCTCTCACATGAATGCAACACATGAACATTTCTGCTCACTCTCTCTCTTTTTTTAGCTGTAAGCTTGATGCTGTTTTGATTTACATTCTTTCGTGTTAGAATTCAAATTATTTCTTAATCCATTTAGGGCATTTGCCAAATGATTTTGATTATCCTATAGTGGCCCCTGCCTCCAAGGAAAATTACTTGGACAGGTAAGCGAAAACACAACACATCGATACCTGTCAATATGGAAATTCACTCTTATCTTCTAGAAAAAACCAAGTGGGCACTCCTTTTTCGCTCTGTATAAAGAGCCAACATATTGTTGAAAATGGAGAAAAAAATTGATGGCACATGCATGCATGCCAAAAGATTTGCATGAATGCTTACACCTACTTGCAGTATGTCAAAATAACTCTTGTCAACGAGTCAACTGGAATCTGTGTTGAGTCGTATACAGTATGTCGATTGAAAGTAAGAACATGTACATCGTCAGAAGGGCATTAACCTTTATTTTATCATTCAATTTATACTACTATTTACGAGTTTAACACAGTCAGAAAAGTTGCTGAATCGTTAAATAATTTGACTGCAAAAATGTGAAAAAAATTGTTTTAAAATGAATACTTCTTCATAAGGGGAAGATCGTAATTAATTTTCATTAAAATTATAACAAAATTTTTAAGCTGGAATAAAATGACATATTTGTTGAAAATGCACTGCCAAATAAATAACCCTAAAATGACTTACCATCATTACTGAAAGGTGGACTTTTCTTTCAAAAGGTATTCCATACCATCCCAACCCATTTATATTCTTGCTTCTCGTCACATTCTATACCCCATTTTTACATTCAATTTTGTATACCGGGTAGTACATCTTGAAAAAGCAGTCCAAAATAGCATTGATACATTCATGAGCTATAGTTAATAGCCTTGTAGCATAGCAGCTGTTCATTAAAGGCAAAAAATAAATGCCGGCTTCGGAAGACGGTTGCTGAAGCTTTTTGGAAAATATTATCATGCTCTATTTAGATAATTTAATCTGGCACGTTAACAAATTCCGGGGGGCTGGCGCAGGGGTGCAATGCTGTCACATCGTTACATGACTCATTAGTTACTAATCAGACCATGTTCATAATAAAGAGGTAATATACCTAATGGCATTTGGGGATAGAAGGTTTTGTCAAAGACTCGTAACTCAATGAATGAAGAATTTTGTAAATTGTAAATATATGCAAAGGCTGATACGAGTACATGTTCTCTTTCATAATCACCTTACTTACATGTACTCAGTCAAAAGCAAGGAACAGTGAGAAAACCATCAAAAGGCTATCCTTATGGCGTTATGCATACATGTACACAATGTACATTTACTTGGAGTTTCACATTTAGATGATAGGTACATCATACAGTCAATTTAAATTTACCATGTACCATTTCCCTCTACCGATACATTCTGTTCAGTTCCCATTCGTCCCCACCACTTCATCAAGTATGAAGAGCTATTTAATAGATGAAATACCTGTACAACTTAAAATTAATTTTAAATGTAATACAGAGTAGTAATATCAACTGTTTTTCATACCCGATATGTTATCACGACCCCATTAGTATAATCAGAAGAGGCAAACCATGCGAGCTGCCATCTTGGATTATAATTTAGGCATGCATTTTTTGTCCATTGTCATTAAAATCCAAGATGGCAGCTCACATGGTTTGCCTCTATTCTGAGATCAATATTGTTAATTTCACAGTCATGAAAAGGCACTAAATATTAACAAACATGGTCTATAACAAGTCCAAATGACAAAATAATCCCAGCTATGCATGTTTTTTTAGCATTTGATAGCCCGAAACTTGAACATTTTCAGCATTTAAACAAATAAAAAAATTGCCCATATAAACAATCACAGGTGCGAGGGCGCGCGCTCAGATCTTCTGATTAGATCAAAGACCCAACTTTACAAGAGTTACTTAAAACTACAATATAATAAAATGCGACTTTTTTGGGGGTACAATAAACACATAAAAAGAATATCTTCTATGTGCATAGGGGCCCTGTTTTACGGATTTTAAATATTGATGGTACATGTACAATGTAAGTAATACAATGTATTTTTAGGGTCTGTATCCTCAATGTGCTTGTCATAGTCAAGCTCTGGTGTAATGGGCACTATTATTTTCTTTTAAAGCTAAACTTTAGTACTGGTAATGCGATTGCATTGTGAAAGATAAGGTGTGAAAGGATCAGAAACAGTCGATCATGTAGCATGTAAGTATTGGTGTGCACTGCAAGGTTCTGGAGTCATCAAAATCATAATAAATTTGACCGAGTCTTGGTAAAGTAACAAACACTCACATAGAAAGCTATATATGGGACAACACACATGGTGTCGGGGATGGTACTACCTTGGTTTCCTTGTCTTTCTATGCTCATTACTCAGCCAGCATACATTTTCTTCCAAAATTGTTTGGCACATGTCATTTATTTGTAATCTTGAACATTCAGTGTAAGTTTCGTTTGATTCTGTGAGAATTAATTTTTTTTTTTGACCAGTACTGGAGTTTATCTTTAATCTCCAAACGGAACAAATTGGAACATACCAACTGTTTACATGTACCATGTAAGATAAATATTTGGAAAAGAAAATGCAAACATGACTAAAAAAGCAACAAAAGGATAATATGATTACTTGACTCAGGCCTTATCATTCATGTTGTCAGGCAGGTTCTTGAAGCAAAAAAACAACTTATGAATGCTTGTCGGAGATTCATTAGCGAATGGATGACAAGTATTTCTCCAATTGACATGCTTTCAAAAAACTCATTGCAACATAGAAGTTGCTAATACACCAAAGTATGTGAAATAGTTATTCACTACTGTTTTTTCTTCTTCTATTTTTATCCCTTTTATTGATAAGCACTCGTGTGAGAAGCAGGTACTTAAAAGTATAGACCAATACAGCATTTCAAACTTTTTCCCCCCTTGAATATTCTTACTTTCCCCTTCGAGCAAGTCAGAAAGTAAACATTGATTGTGTCTGGGCCTGCCCCTGGTAACTAAGTCCCCTATCGCTGGTTTACGCACACAATGCCATTTCTGATTCCTCTTTGTATTTCATTCACTACTTTGGTTACATGTGACATATTACATTCTATACCCCTTTGTAAACAGAACTTCCATCAGCACGAAAAATAGAAAGCTATTTTCGCTTTCAAACAGTTTGTTCAGTTCTGCTTTTCATCCTGTTGTAAAGGGAAATCAGACCATTGTAACAGGTTGCATTGTGTGAGAGCAGGAGAATGAGAGATGTGTGGTAGTGAAAGTTCCAAAGAAATTGTATGTGTACATGTACTGTATACAGAGAAAGCTTTGGAGATACATACCAAAAAGCCGAGATCACTAAATCTACATGTAAAATCTCAAATTGGTGAATTACTGAATTGGCCTTCTGACGAAAACACAGTTGGGGAAAACTCTTTTTATATGTACAGGAGAATTTGAGAGATTGAACATGTTTTCTGAATATCATATAGGCAACCACTTCCCTTCCTTCCTTTCAAAATGCCATCTACCGTATTCACAATTCAGTCTAAATACTACAGAATGTCCATGCTGGCAGCATTCTTACAATGTCCCTCGTTTTGTTACAATTCATGGGGAAGACTGTTTATTCATTGACAATAGTCAAGAGCTATTCTTAGTACACCAAGAACAGTAGACGTTTTAGGTGACCAGGCGCAGACATGCAGCCTACATGTGTGCATTTGTGCATGCATTCCGCTCAGTTTTCAGAGTCAACTTGTCTACTTTATTAGCAACAATCACACCATTGCCCTTCCGAGATATCTAGGAATGGGTGTATTTCAATTCCCTGCCTTTTTTTTCTCTTTTTTTTTTTGGAGGGGGGGGGGGGGCATTGTTGGTTTCCCCCTCTCCCATACAGTCTAGATGGACCCTCTTTTTGAAGTACATGTACAACATGCCTTTTTTGTTAGCAACAACTATTTGTCCTTTCTAGAAATCTAGAAAAGGATACATACTTAACCCCTGCATGGAATTATGTATATGCAGGGGTGTCTCCCCCCCCCCCCCACCCCCACACACACACCCTTCACTTCAAACATACAATGAAGGAAATTTGTAACAGAGAATCACAAATGTACTTACTTTGTAGCTTGCTGTTGCATTGGACTGGAATATAGGCCTATCTGCAGAAGAAATAGACAATACAAAAGAACATAAAAATATAGATGTTGATGCAAATATTTGGAAAACATATCATTTTACACCAGGGTGCGACACTAACAGGTGCCGTGGAAACATGGGCGCCCAGAATCCTAGTCCAGGCCCCCAAAACTTTAAAAAATATACTTAGGGCTCCGGGCCCCCTTGCAAAAAGTATGTGTGAAGCCCTGCCTACACCTATTAAAGTTCACAATATTACATCGTTTCATTTACATGTATTAGGATGCATGTACATGTACATGTACAATGAAATTGTTCTGGAGAACTTAGAACTTCAGTAGAGTAGATACACAACTTTCATCTCAATTGCTTTGCATGAGCATCACATTTTTGGACTCTGCGATTATAACCACTATGACCACAGCAAGCCCTTGGCCCCTGCTTCGATCACTTGGAATGAGTATTCATCCTGAGCTGACTAATGCAACACAAATCCCAGGCCTGGTCTTCCCTGACCTACATACATGTCATCGGTGACAAGGTCCATCGATGATGAAACAGGACAGGGATCAAGCAACAGGATCTTAAGCGCCCCTGGGAGACTGTCAACAAGAGAAAGTGTTATGCAACCGTCCGATGTGAAGTTGTGAATCTGTGCCTTGCAGAAGCCTATCACACTTGCATTTAAGGGTAGTCTTGAGTCCTGGCCAAAATAAAAAATAAATTTGCAAGAGGATCAAATAAAACCACATTTATCCCAGGCAGTCTTCCCTGACCTACATGTCATCGGTGACAAGTCCATCGATGACGGAACAGGACAGTGATCAAGCAATAGGATCTTAAGAGCCCCTGGGAGACTGTCAACAAGAGAAAGTGTTATGCAACCGTCCGATGTGAAGTTGTGAATCTGTGCCTTGCAGAAGCCTATCACACTTGCATTTAAGGGTAGTCTTGAGTCCTGGCCAAAATAAAAAATAAATTTGCAAGAGGATCAAATAAAACCACATTTATCCCAGGCAGTCTTCCCTGACCTACATGTCATCGGTGACAAGGTCCATCGATGACGGAACACGACAGTGATCAAGCAATAGGATCTTAAAGCTTATCTGCCGTAGTTTACAGGAGGGATTAGACCGCTCTGCAAGGTCACTGGACAGGTGGTTATCTCATCAACACAGCTCTCAGTTAACATAAGAAAAAGAGGATCATGGGGGACCAATGGTCACCGATTAGGCATTGTTTGTTATATAGAGGGCGCAAGTAGCTACAAGTAGTGCAGTGGGCCTTTAAGAGCCCCTGGGAAACAGCAAAAGAAAGTGTTATGCAACCGTCCGATGCGAAGTTGTGAATCTTTGCCTTGCATTTAAGCTTGTCACACTTGTAATCTTAAGTTCTAGCCAAAATGGAAAATAAATTTGCTAGAGGATCAAATAAAACAACATTTACACTAAATGTTCAATAATAGATTTAATGATGATGGGATCTAAATGTAAATTAAGCTGGGACAGGAATCAAGCAAACAGAATCAAAGGCCTCAGCCACGGCAAGAGAAAATGCTATGCTTCGGTCTGACACAAAGCTTTGAATCTGTCCAGGGACTTGACATCAAGTCCTTGATCTGTGCAAGGCACAAGAAGATGGCCATACCGACACTATGATCTTACAGCCTTGTCCCAGTAGCTGGCTGATAGCCTCATCCACAGAGTGTGCACCTTGATCAAGCCAATAACCATACAAACACAAAAGTTGAGCCGGTGATGAAACAAGGAATTTCCTATGGATACTTTTCAAGACATCACTACATACTGTATATGATGCACTGAACAACATTGACCAGCTGAATAACCAGAGATAACTTGAACTGTATTCTATGGAAAATTCCTGTTATATCATACCAAAATCAAATCATGACCACAGGGTTCAGGTATTATACCTCGACTTTGCCAACTTATCCATGATGCTCCAGTATTCATAGCATGTTGCCATAGCAACTACTAAATAGTACACATGGAAGTATCGATGTTCACGGGCCACCAGCGCTTCCTTCAGTCAGAATGGACATAAACTTACTTGCAGAGTGCACAAATGTGCAGGTATGGAGATCTCTTTCATACAATCTTCACTCAAAAGCAGGACATTCTTCTGTAATCCCTTCTTTAAGGTTCACAAACAAAATGGCAAAACAGGAACACTTTGTATCTTATCGATTCCGAATATCAATCCTTTGTATGCCCTGTATTGCAACGTCAACTTCGGCTCTTTTTAATTTCAGGTAGATCGGAGATGCAATTGTCCAATACAACCCGACCAAAGAAATATCAATACGGCATTCCTGCCATGCACTGAAATTACTAGCCATGATGGATGAACGCGGCATGAGTCATATTCAGCATACACTAACTTCTTGAAAGCATGCAGCGCAGGCAAATAGAAATGACCTTGATGAGCAAAATCAATGCAGCAGACAATTTGCTTTGACTTATTAAGAATGGCAAGAAAGGAAGTATAAACAGGTATTTGAAAAGGATTCATTGAAGTAAATCAACCAAAGTTGATTTGTCAAAACGTTGGTGAGAACTGTGGGAATCACAATTGACGTCCTTCATATAGTAATTACATGCATACAGTTCTAAAATGTTGCATTTCTCGTAGAATTCCTCTCCTTAATTCAACACTCTTTTCTTTCTCTTTCTCTTTCTCTCCTCCTCCCCCCCCCCCCCCCTCTATCTCTCTGAATTTTGAATCTAACCTTGTAACCACCCCCCCCCCAAAAAAAAAGGAATTCTGTGCCATGTAAACTTTAAACTTGTTAAATTTCAGCTGAGCGATGACAGTACTTAGCGTCTTTTTGTTAGCTTAACATTACCAGCTCAAAGAAAATTTGATAGGAAAAAAAATGGTTTCAAACTCAATTACAACATAATAGTTTCAAAATCTAATTAGTACATATTATGAGTGAAATCTGTTCAAACGTTAAACTGTTTTACCCCCTGTAATTCATGATTGAAAAACTACATTTTACAATGTTTCAACCAGTTTTATTTGCCTTCGTGTACTCACTATTAAAGGGATCGTGTAACAATGTTAAATCTGAGATACACGGTCCTACATGTTACCAGTGTCTGTAATATGGCGTAATATTGAAGCCCTAAAAAAATTGTGCTTCAAAATGATCAAGAAGTGCCTCAAAAAAATAAAAATCTTTGAGTGACCGGTTTTACCATACCCGTTTTCCCCAATAGACTGTAGTGTTATGAAAACCGTTCAACGAACGGTTTTCAAAATTTGTAATTCCAATCATAAATATCTTGATAATCAGACAGGCGATCGGCTTGTAAAAGTCATGGAGTTCCTGACTGACCTAAAGGTTTATAATTATAATAGCAGCATGAGCTAAATCAAGGATTATTTCTAAAAGATCTAAGACAAAGTTACCGGATCCCTTTAAGAAATTATGACAGATTTTCTATGAATACCGACAAAGATCTGCCTTACCGAGTTCACACAAAAAAGAAAAATATTCAGAACAAAGGCCTTGGTAAGGTGGGTGACGATGGAATGCCAAACTTTGTATAGCATCTGATATCATAATAAATGTCAGAGCACAACAAAAGCACATTATTTGCTTAAATACCTGAAGTTAGGAGTTAATTGTCAAAAAATGTTCCGCCTCTTAATGGAGAGCATCCTGTTCTCACCATACACATACATGTACGTGCTAGAGTGCGTGAAAATATGTTGATAAGTTGACACTGTGTGCTACATGATTTGAAAGTGTGTATGGGTAAACAACATGAGAGCAATAATTATTAGATCATATTTGCACAACTGTACATTATGCTTTAGCAAACAGGAGAGTTATTCACCATAGCTGTATATTAATTTAATGTATTGCGTTAAGATCAAATAATGGGTTTTGTTTGTCATACATGGAAATATGCAGACATTACGTACTACCTAAGTTGTGGATGTCTGTGCCTTTTTTCTGAGAGATTAAAATACATCTAACAACATTGTATTTGTACGTGTAGGCCTAGAGATATTATTAATGATAAACTTGACACAAGGAATAAAGTTATATGTAACAATGGGAACACTAAATTAAACCTTGGTCTTACAAAAATGTACTTTTATTAAAAAGTTGACTTTAAGGTTAAACCCACAATCAAGTTAACATTTTAGTATGATATGGATACATGTACATCTTTTCCATGGAATTCTACGATTGCACTATAAGAAATCATTAGGAATAGGAATCAATATTTCAATTGCATGCTTTCCATCGACCCCAAAAGATCACTCCTGTTAATTCAGTCAGAGATTCATGTACGATTCAATCATTAGAGAAGAATTTAAAAATCTCAAGTAAAATGTTGAATACCGGTACTCAATCTACATGTAGTAAACAATCTAAGAAGGAGCTAACTTTTCATCACTGTACTGAGGCAGCTTAAGTCAGTTCAAGGTTTTAAGGGGCTTTTTGATGGATGAAGAGAGTTGACCTGTGGAATTAAAGCAGCGCTAGCGAAGACATGACTGACAGATGAGAATAAAGTTTCACCCCTAAGATTCCTACTAAATCTTAATATCTTAGTTTACATTCACAACTGCCAAAAATTAGACACTGATACTCAAACTATATAGAAGAAAAACAAACAAACAAACAGAAGCCAACCAAACATAATAAGAATGAAGGAAGTAGGACAAATTATATGTACACATGTATTTAAAGCTTCAAGTAGTAGTTTCAAGTGTTTCAAGTGTCATTTCCTATACAATTAAAGAATGAACTTGAGGAAGGGATGTATAAATATACCTCTGTCAGATAATATCATAATTGGCATGGCTCGACTCTAACTTGGGTGCCCAAATAGCCCCGAGCTGTAAGTCCAGACCACCAAAATTTAAAAAAAATGTATACACATGTAGAGCTTATGCATTCAGACTGTAAACACTTTGTTCTGAACCCCCTTACAAAAAAGTTATTGTGGAGCCCTTTCATAGGATCAAACGCATTTGCTAACGTTAGATGTCTATGCTGGAGACAAGAAATCTCCTTGAATAATTCCGTTGTCAATCATAGAAGAACTGGGGAGTCAAATGCCCCAGGAGTCAGGAAAGAAAAGCAGGATACAATGATAAATTTGATGTGGCAATAAATCAATGCATGTCATGACAGTTTCCTGACTCCCTGCATGCTTTCAAAGTGTACATACAACATGAATACATCATTATGCATGCATATTGGCAATAGCAAGTTTCATAATAAAGAGGAAATCTATGGTTTCATTACATGTCATAATCCTGTTTTTTCTGACATCATTTAAAATCTCTTTCCTGGAAGTCTCATGTGATGATTACAAAATTTGAAGATTTTAATGAAATAATGGAATATAAAAACAACCATTCACAAGTTAATGTAAACAAGTATTATGTAACAACTAAAACTGGTCCTCTTCTTCATTGAAAGCACTACATGAAAATGCATTGTTAGTAAGCTTCCTTCAAATTTATGATTATCTTTAAAATGTTAAAAGGACAAAATTCATAATTGATCAAACAGTACATTTCTGCCAGTAAGTTGTGTTTGTTTTTCAAAGGTTTAAGCTTATTTGGGAAGTTACAGTATTTCATTGTTGTTGGGGTCATTCAGTGTCATATCACAAATGGGTTGAACCCCACCCTTTTCACATTGGCCTAAATTTGATATACATGTATAGGGTAAATGAGACTTTAAAAGCTAAACAAATCGTAAGTTAAATCCCCAACTGCTTGTTCAATACAGCATGAGGTTTTGAATGATTTTTGGCCAATCTCACAATGTACCATATTCCTGCAACCCTTGAATCAAATTTGTTGATACTGATATTTAAAAGAGGCAATTGTACTTGAAGCAATATCAAATATCCAATTCTGAGCAACGTAAAGTTTGTGTGTGTGTAATTGGGTTTTAACAGACGTGTTTCAATCAGATATGATTATTTACGTCTGTGGACAGACTGTTAACGTCACCATCCAAAAGACGTGACTCAGTTTTGAACCTACGTCCTTGGCTGAACCAGGATGTAAAGTTCATTGACCTCTGGACCTTTTATTTGGCTTTGAATTTCACCTAGTGGACCAAGAGGTCTTGAGCTGAAATCTTGGTGCATTGATATTTACATGTATGTGTTGATATCAAGATAAAACGTCTTTTTTAAGTCTTCCAGCTTCTTTAGAATGTGGTATTCCCTTTTTTCTTCTTCACACATCCATTCATTTTTGATTGGTAACATCCAGAAAAGGATAATGCATAACATATATGTCATTCCACAACTCATTCAGGTAATATCATCATGACCAGTTACTGACATTGTCTAGCTAACACAATTTTAAGAATGGTATGAGTGATGTCAAATGAGTGTGCTACATCCTGAATCAATTACTCATACACTCAAATTGTATGGTTTGGTTTGTCAGTGAAAACCACCATGCTTTGCTTTTTTATTCCTCATTAAGTTCCAAAGAAAATATTGATTATTGTCAAAACATTGTAAAAGATTCCTCTTCTCAAAAATGTATGTGATGCCATCGTTTAAAAAAAATTGTTATTTATGTGAATTCTGTTTTGTGAAAGGTGAAAGAAAAAAACTTATATAAACATAAATATTTATGATACGCACGCACACAGAATCTGATGAGGTAATCTATCATCAATTATAAGATTTCATACAAGAATTACAAGTGCAAAGCTAAGTTTACTTGAAATAGATCTAAATGACATTACGGCAAAATCGGAAGGCTAAGTCCTACAGTAAACGAATGACTTCCCAGGTCGTAACTTGTCCATAATCATTGCGACATATGGTTAGTCCAAAATCTGGCAGATTTAATTTTTATCTCCACAACACTGTAGAGTACAGGAGGGGGTAATCGACCATCTCCAGTTTTCGGCCGATCCGTTGGATACATGGTAAAATCCCTTTAAAATACATCGCATAATAGCATATCACATATCCCACACATACCATACCATGCCAGAGTCACTGAAGAACCACATTTGCAATGGAAAATATATCCTAAAATATCACATTTTAGCGATGTAATCGGCGGTCCTGCTACCCGAATCTGAAAAATCGAGTATCTTACGCGTGTCTGTAAGAAATATGGGTACCATAAAATGAGCTTTATTTTAAGTATTTTTCAGATTTAGAGCCCGATTTTGTGCGAGTCCTAAGCTCAAAAGTATCTCATCGCATGTATTAAATCAATGCAGCCGGACACCGCAACGCACACACGATATCTCTGTCTAATTCAGATTCCAATTTCCGATCAACGCAGAGCTAGTTTTCGACCTGGCGAACACCCGGGAGCTCCGGCGTGGGAAACCTGCTCCGCCCGCTAGTGCTATAAATCAGCGCGGAAACGCTCGCGCTTCCTATTGACTTTGTACATGCGGTCGAAAACTGGCTTGCTAGGTCGATAACTGCCTCCGAAACAGTGAAAATTGAAATGAATATTGTCATGGCAATTCGTGATTTTTTTCTGGGATTCTTTTGTTTAAATAATAATATATTTGCTTCATGATTTAAACAAGAAATGATAATATTAATAAATAGGAAGTAAAGAGTCCCAAAAATAGGATTTTGTCGTAAGTGGTCGAAAAACCCCTCCTTTACTCTAGAAAGTCTACCATTAGTTTACCAATTCTATTTCTAGGCCTATTCAAATATTAATATGCAGCTAGGATGGCTAGGTTACGTTTAAAAAAGACGCAGCCGGCTTCTGTCTCTAAAGAGAAGAGCCGACCCTACCCTCTTCCTCCTTCTCCTCTTTTTCTTCTTCTCCTTCTTCTTTTTCTTCTTGTACTTAATATCATTTCTATCATCAGTTTAATGTTGTTATTATTATTATTATCTTTAATAAGTTGTTCTTTTAATTTTCTTATCCGTCTGTAAATATTACTATTTTAACTTAGACCTTCTAGGTCTAATAATTTTATACATGTCTGTAACTTTGTAAGGGACCCCACTGGAAATAAGCTCTCAAGCTTTCGTGGGTTATCCTGTTCAAGCTGACTTATTTTTGATCTGTTATTATTGTATATTGTTGTATGTTGTATGTTGGATGCTTGTCGAATAAAAATCAATCAATCAATCTACCCAAATGAGAGGCAAAAGAACGAACGAGACAGAAATTTTCGGTCTAGGATTGAGCAGACATCGCATCGCCGAACCGGCTGGACCCTTGCACTGACTGAGCGCCTAGGCTAGCTGGGCGCGGCGGTCTCACAGTCTCACACATCACTCAGTCACTGCCACTGCTGCTGGATTCAACTCATTAGAAGTCTAGACCTAAATCTCGCTACTCGATTGCACGGCAAGGCAAGGTATTTACCCTGAACTATGTCACGCATCATAAGCAAAATATATAGTTGTATATATATGCATTTCATAATATCATGTAATTCATAATCCATAAAGGTGAAATTTAAGAATAAACTTACGTTCTGTGATGTGGGGAGGAGGAAAGCTTCGGAGCTGTCAGCTATAGCTTGGCTATCGTTGTGCATATCGGATTGGCATTCAATATCGTCAATTCCGCACAACCTCATTTCCAAAAAATTTGGGGGCATTGGAGCTAGGATTTGAAACTGTTTGCCAATATTTTAGCAGTAGCGGTTTTATGGAGGGCCGGTGGTGGGGGGGGGGGGGGGGCTTAGGGGGCTCAAGTACCCCCCCTTCACATACAACACACACACACACATACAAAAATAAAATAATAATCTTCACCCCCCCCCACCCTCAAAAGAAGAAGAAGACAAAATCTTATTCTACAATTTTATACAAAATAGCAAGTAGAAAGAAAGTGCAAGAACGCCCAGGACCACAACCCCACCCACCCCCCCCCCAAAAAAATGAAAACATTGAAAACAAATTAGATATATATATTCTTAAAGAACCGTGCCTACATTTTAGAGGCAATTGATCTGATCATCACAATAGACCTATGTTACATCTTATTTATTTATATTTGTATGTGATATCATTTAATGCGGGACTGCACTACTTGTAGCTATGCTTGCGCCCTCTACATAGTAAACAATGCCTAAGCGGCACCCGTCGCGTCGGTCCCCCATGATCCCCTTTTCTTATGTTCATTGAGAGCCGATTTGATGAGAAACCCACCTATCGGTGACCAAGCAGGGAGGTCTAATCCCTCCTGGCCAAACTATAGCAGATAGGCTTTAATTCAAATGACTTCAGTTTGGCCAAAGTGGGGAGGGTTTTTATTAATTTTCTATTCACTTAGATGTAATAAAGATAATTTATACATGGTGCATTTAAATTTACATGATTTTAAAAGGCTACTGTCACTATGAAAATGACTGACAAAGAAAGCGGACAAAATATACAGTTCCTCAGGTAGATAAAGGAACATCCCTTCACTGCTATTATGTAAAAATGCGTAGAACAGGTGTCACGTGCATATTCACCTTTTTACATAATAGCAGTGAAGGGATGTTCCTTTGTCTACCTAAGTAAAGGAACTGTATATTTTGTCCGCTTTCTTTGTCCGTCATATTCATAGTGTGTACACTCGTTTCCTTTAATTTGAGGGCTCGGTTCTCCATAAACAGAGGTCTATATAAATTATCTCTCACTGTATGGGCCTACATTTTTTTTAATGATTTTGCATGTTGTGTCATAATCTTCAGTATTTCTTTTGAACCGAATTTGTTGCCCCCTTGCCCGTCTCTCTCTCTCTCTCTCTGTCTCTCTCTATATACACTGTCGCTCATAAAGGTGGATTTTTTTTTTTATCCCAATTTATGGAATTATTTTAAAAATAATTTAAAAATAATAGATCTAGATAATAGTATACATTCTCAGATTTTATTGAATAATAATTTGTCAATGTGTGTTTTGCGTGGCTGCTAAAGCATGTGTATGCTACTATGCTTATCAACTAGGGGACCTATGCCCTTAAGTCATAAATGACAGTAATGAGGATTAATGCCCCACAAAAGGGCACTAATATAGCACATCGACACGGTTTTGATCCTGGGGCCTCACAGTTACGAGGCCATTGCTTTGTCACTGAACCATGACGGTACGCAGTGGGGGCTAGGGTAGGGGGCATGCAGTTGCCATAAAAAAAAAAAAAAAACAGAAAATGCAATAAATTTTCAATAATTTATTGCATTTTACCCCGGTACCCAACATAAAAAAAAATCTTCTGTGTGCCCATGCCTTGAGCCATAATGCATGGCCGTCTAGAGGATTTTTTTATGTTGGGGACCCATACCAAAAAGAATTAAATGCATGTATTACTCCACTAGGGGTCACATTTTTGTTACCACCCCATTTCTCTCCCTCTCCTTCATTTATCCTCCCTTTTTCTTTTCTTTCTCTGTCTGTCTCAGTTTGTCTTCTCTATGTCGTTTCGACCTTTGTCCACTGTTGACCAGAAAGTTGGAATACATTTCTTTTACCTCTTTTCTTGAAGTGATTGTGAGAATGTGATTTATCCTTGATGGGTGAAATTTACATCAGATCTCAGAACTTTATGTATCAATCTAAAGGGTCGCAGAGATTGATCAATGAGGTTCTGTGAAGACATAAACTTTATCTATCAATAATAAATCATATATTGCGACTATCATTTATGAAAATAGCGAATAAATATGATTCCAACTTTATTGGCAACAGTATATAAATGTATATGTAACACCAAATGTAACACCTTGTACAACGTCATTAAAAGGACATATCTAGTGAACAAATGAGACATGGTCATTAGCAGGACATTTATGTATAACTGATTTTCTTATAAAATTGAAGATATGGCGTATTATATTCAATACTGAATAAACGCCATTAAACTATTACCAACAACAACACAGGACATTTTCGTGTCCTGTTAACGATTGACCAAACGAAGTAGTGCCCCCCAGGCGCGGATCCAGGCGGGGGCCGAGCGTGCCTTGGCCCCCCCCCCCCCCCCGCAAAAAAAAAAAAAAAAAAAAAAAAAAAGGAGAGAGAGAGAAGGAAAAGAAGGGAAAGAGGAGAGAAAGGGAAAAAAGAAGAGGAAGAAGAAAAGAAAAGAGGGAAGAAGGAGATCGGGGGGGGGGAGGACTTGCCTCCCCCCTCCCCCCCCCCCAATACAAAAAAAATAAAAGAGAAGGAAGGAAAGGGAAAGAAAAAAGATAAAGAGGAGATAAAGGGAAGGACAAAATAGGAAGAAGAAAAGAAAAGAAGGGGGATATCAGTTGCAATTTCCCGCCAACAAGGTGTAGATCGGAGGGGGGGGGGGGGCCACTGGCATACTGATAGGGGAGGGGGGGGGCACTGGCATACTGATAGGGGAGGGGGGGTTGGAGAAATATAATTCAAACGTGGTT
Organism: Strongylocentrotus droebachiensis; assembly: GCA_035222895.1. Lineage (NCBI taxonomy): Eukaryota > Metazoa > Echinodermata > Echinoidea > Camarodonta > Strongylocentrotidae > Strongylocentrotus > Strongylocentrotus droebachiensis. The sequence continues at coordinate 180,021 of JAVYIG010002670.1, read as the reverse complement.
TATTTATAATTCCATAACGGTGGTTAACAAATAATGCTGAAATTAGATAATTTTCCTCACTTCATGCGTTTGTTGGAAAATGACAAATTCCTAAATTTACAGCCAGGCAAGAAAATGCTTCTTGAGATGCCTACATAATTATCAGGGCCCGCGGAACGGCGGGGATCAGGATCCTCGAGCCCCTCCCCCCACACTTTCTTTGAACAAGTATATTAAAGAGAAATAGAAAGAAAGAGAGCGAGAAAGAAAAAATAGTTAACTGCCAGTGTCACATTATAATGGGGTATCAAAATATACTCATCTGACCATGATTAAAATTAATGCCTAAAATCCTAAGGGCTCTGCCCCCTGGATTCCACCTAGGGCCCTAAGGCGGGCCCTTAGATGCTCATTTTATGACGGTCATTTAATGCCTAAAACCCCTGATTTCTGGGGGCTCTGCCCCCTGGACTCCACGCCAAATAGTGTCCTGCTAGTGTCACAAATAATAAGGTATCAAAAATGCTCATCTGACCGTAATTAAACGCCTGAAACCTCTGGGCTTCTGGGGGATCTGCCCCCTGGACCCAACCAAGAGCCCTTAGGCGGGCCCCTCGATACTCATCTGACCGTAATTGAGTGCCTAAAACCCTTGAGATTCCGGGGCTCCGCCCCCTAAACCCCAAGCCAATTAGTGACCTGCCATTTAAACAATTAGGTATCAAAATAATGCTCATCTGACCGTAATTAAATGCCTAAACTTCTGAACTTCCGGGGCTCTGCCCCCTGGACCCCGTCTAGGGCGCTAAGGCGGACCCCTGAATGCTAATCTGACCGTAAATTAAAACCTTAAACCCCTGAGCTTCCGGGGCGGACAAGGTATCAACATATGTTCATCTGACAGCAGGCGCGTAGCCAGGGGGCGGGGGTCCCCCAATAAACGCCGGCCAAAAAGAGAGGAGTGTAAAGGAAGAGGACGTAGGAAGAAAAGGGAATAGACAAAGAACATATTTGAAATTCAGACAAGGATTAAGAGTCGAGAACGGTACAACGAATCGTCTTCTTTTTCTAATGATTTAATGAAACGTAAAAGCTTCCGCGCTTTGCGCGGGAGGGAAAAAACTATTTTCAGACGAGTAGGCACGTACGGAAGGGGGGGAGGGGGTTAGGGGATTTTTATGTGTGTATTTTGGAGCAACCCCCCCCCCCCCCCTTTTTCTGTGATTTTTTATTTTTTTAATTTGTTTTAATTTAAAAAAAAAAAAAAAAATGCCAATGGCTGACCTAAAAAAGGTGACCTCAACCCCCCAACGGAACAAAATGTCAATTTTTAAAATTTCGAGACCGAAACAAAAAAAGTGTCCTTCCCCCCCCCCCCCCCGCTTATTTAGCGGCTGGCTGAGTCGTTACGATTTTTTTTCGGACCAAAAAAAAAAAAGTGGGCCCCCCCCCTAAGAAATCCTGGATCCGCGCCTGGTGCCCCCTACGTATACGTTTGCAGGCAGAGAAAACTTTAAAGCCTCCCAAGAAACAATAGTTTTAATCATTAATAGTCATTAGTTTAATTAGTAATATTGTTTTGAATTTAGGGTTAGGGATTGGGTTAGGGTAATATACCAGTTTTATGATGTCCGGTTATAATGTACCATTTGTGTTATATAGGGTTATATATTTTATTGAATAAGCCAGACTAATGGAACGTGGTTGCTCTTCCGAGATCCACGCCTTGCAAGCGATCATCAGGCAAGCATTCTTAAAAGTACACGATTACTCCACATCCTGGGTATAATAGGCTAAAAATAAGACTTAACTACATACAATACAGTACAATAAGAACTACTCATGGGTAAAGGAGCTATTGTATATGCTCAGGTACAGCGCTGGATTTCTAGACATGTAGGTAGTCTCCACCAAGGTGCTAATATATAAACATTTCTTTATTTATTTAAGTATAGTCTCTTTTGAAGTTGCAGAGATAAAATTTGTTTTCATGGTGGCTTTTGGAGATGAGTTCTGGTCTTTTGATCGCTTGCAAGGCGTAAAACTCGGAGTAGCATGTTCCATTAATCTGCCTTATTCAATATATTTTTGCTCTGCCTAGGCATTGAGCACTTTACAGAAGGACAGAACAAAGATATATATATATATATATATATATATATATATATATATATACAAGGCAATGGATGAAAATTGGTGGCCGAAAGTTTGGGAAAAATTGTGCCCGATCAACTGCCGGTGGACAAGTACTTTTAATTCGTCATTGGGCAAAATGTTGCCCGACTTGGAGAAAAAAATACCCAAATGCGGTTGGACACACTTTTATCGCACATTATTTTGCCAAATAATGTTTTCAATGTATAGGCTTCTATCTTTAAGTTCAATTAAAACTACCATCATAATTATGAATACTTATCAGATCCCAACGACCTTTGATCAGAATAGATGAAAACAGATGCAGCTATAACTCACTGATAATCTTTTTTCTAGCAAGGACTAAAGTTTACTGGTATATAGGACAGTACGTAAACATTTACCATTTATGACGAGTAAATTTAATGATGCTGGAAGGCCGTCGACTCATCGAAATAAAAACAGGACAAAAAAAATATTTTCAAATATTGATAAATTCTATATTTAACATTCAAAATATATACAAATATAAAAATTAGGCAATCATTATTCGCAATAAGTATTTGATGAAAAAATTCTTAGGCAATCACAACTGCCATTTCTGACAATAATTAAAAGTACACATCCAAGATAGATACAAAACTCATTCGGTGTGTATCATGTGACATTGCGAACATATATTGTGACAGAAGATAAGAAGATCAAGACATGATTAAAATAAACGATATATTTTCTGACAGGTAAGGAATGCACACGAAACAAGAATGGAATGTACATAGCATGTGTTTTTCAAAGCCTAGATTAAAATTATGACATTTAATTGAATTTTCAAGATGATAAGATTAAGATTCGATATTGTGACCGTCGGCTAAAATCATAAAAATGACTATATAGGCTTCATTGATACAACTTCTATTCGAAAATATTCTATTGCAAAGTTCTGCAAATCAAATAGGTACACACTGTCACGTTATAACGGTCATGCATGTGTCCACATAGTGATGCGCACAAAATTCATTACTGTCCAATTTTTCTTGCAATAATATATATATAGGCCTATCATAATACATGACTAGAGCAGTGTGAAAACAACCTGAAGAGACATAACACTATGCTCTTCACTTTGTTCACAGGTTTCATATTCTATGGAAAAGGTGAAGTGCACTATCAATGTGGAGTTCACATGATTATGGTGAGTTCAGGCGTAAGTTCTGAAGAGACATAAAACTATGCTCTTCACTTGATTCACAGGTTTCGTATTCTATGGAAAAAGGTGCAGTGCACAATCAGTGTGGAGATCACATGATTATGGTGAGTTCAGGCGGCCTATATAATTATATTGTCGTCTTCATTGTGTTCATACTGTTGCACATTGGGAAAAGTGTAGAGCACAGTGTCAAAACATCTGGTCTATAATCCGACAACAGTATGTTTACCCTGCTTCCATTCCACATCTTCTTCACACTGTTCAGATTTTCTTGAACACAGTGTGGAAAACACCCTGATATGGTTTGAAAATTAAAGTTTTCCAAGTCTGCTCTTTACCCACAGTTTGTGTGGCAACATTGTCTCCATTTTGGCAGTTTTAATGATAACATGATTACTAATGGAGCCGAAGGGTATAAAGCATTAAACCAACGTTGCTAATTCAAAGATAAAGATGCTGTAAAACAGATCAGATTCAAGTGATGTGACATGGTACGGCATGATCAAAATGAAGTCAGAAGAACTGTGTCCCTCTTCACAAGTCCATCGAATAGAATTCGGCTGGATCGACCGAGTGGATCTGACTCTCTCTCTTTATCACATAACCATTTCTAAATGGTAATGCATCTCTTTTACTTCGAGTGTATGGCAACCATCTTCGCCACTAAGAGTGCGTTTATCTTTCTTCCTTTGGCGGAGCCGATGGTTCACTACCATTTTCTCCATCTCCTTGTCCAGTCAAATTCAACTTCTGATCCCCTGGTGGATCTAAATCATCTAATGAAACATCACTCAAGAGCAGCGTCGATGACTCTCCGTTCTCTTTGGTTTTAGAGTCACCTTCTAATACATACTGGGGCGCCTTCTCGGGAGTCATCAAGGGCTCTTCTTCAGGGCTAGCGTTGTTCAATGGCATGTATTTGCCCTTGGCCGAATCTGCTGAACCCAACGCCTGACCTCCGCCTTGGATTGACATATTATTGGAGTTCAACTCCTGCTTTTCGAGATCTTCCAAATTGGCATCAAGTTCCTTGCGTTCTATCAGCCGGCGACGCTTCTGAGACCTTGCACGACAGGCCTTGTAGGCTTTATGTGTAGCCCAGCATAGAAGTGCAAAACATATCGCAACACCGACCACAATAATGATTTTTCTGAGGTATGGTCTTTTCCTGGTGGGCCTGTCTTCATCCTCTCCACTGGGCGTTTGACCTAAAACGAGAAAGAGATAACAATAGAAACTATGAGGTTATCTACTGTATAATAATAATCCGGTGAATTATTGTTCTCTAGTTAAGTTTACTACGCAAATCGAAATTTTAACTTCAACACAGGTCCCAATCGAATAAATGCTATACCTTACCTTAACCCTAAACCTAACCTAAATATCAATCGCAACCTTGATTCTAACCCGAAATAAAGCCTGGAACTAATTCTGCAAGAACAAATGTTTGATCACCGACGAAAGCTATTCAAACAGTGAAAGATAACGTCCACGCATAAAGGTTACAGACTTTTGGTGTAATATGGAATAGGGATGACGCTTAATACTTGTGGATAACAAGTCTGCAGATCAGACTTTGATATTGATTATAGCTTTTGTAACCCTGCGTAAAGAGTGTATCAGGAATTTAGCAAGCCTAAAGTGTACTGGTACTTGCTGTAGGAATGAAATAATATCAATAGGCCTCAAAAGGAAATGGTCGTTTCCTTTAAAAGGGTTTTATGAGTTCAGGCATTATGTGATCACGAAAAACATATACCTGGGTAGATAATATATGTGAAGTCTAAAATGTAAATCGCGACATCAAACTCGTGCCCCTCAATGGCTGGACCTGCGCCCCTGACCGAAAAAAACAAACTTTTTGACTAGGCCTTTTATTGACTACCGGTACATGTATATTTATTCTTCGATCACTTCAATCGTTTTCTCCTTCTTCTTCTCTTCTTCATCATCATCATTATATATTTCCTCTTCCTTCCTTCTTTTTGTTCTCTGTTAAAACTGTCCAGGTTATTGTGATTGATATCATTTCCTTCTATGTATTAACTAACCATTGAACTCCCCGCATGTCTTATTTCTTTCCCGTCTTTATCACTAACAGCATAATTGATGGCAGGATACAGGTAGGCCTATAAACAATACCTCTAAAACACTTCCTTGGTGATAATTATATACGAGCTAATCGATAAGGCCACGGAAATATGATTCCTAGTCTCTCGTCGTATTTTTGTAAAAGTAGGAGTGGATTCCATGGCATGTATAATTATTTTGTTATTTGATATATTTTGTCGTACATAAAAATGTTATTGGGTTAAGTGAACACAAATTCCATTAATTCACTTCAAGTTAGGTGGCTCAGAACCAAGTGGAACTGCGTTATATTCATGATTATTGTTACTGTTTAGATGTCCTAAGATTTTTATTTATAACACGACGGTCACTTGTTTGTAAAATCAACGTAAGGTAGTTTGACTATAATGTACATAATCGGAATTGATATCTCTGGGGCATACCATCACAAATTCACAATAAGGTATTGAAACTAATTGAAAGTGCCCTCAAGTTGATTTCTCCGAAATCTTTACGACCATGTTTTATTTTTAGAACAAAATATTGAATAATTATTAAAAAAATGAAGTGGACTGAAAGAAAAGAAAGAAGGAAATTGGACGAGAAACTAGGCATCCATTTTATTTGGCCTAATGAGTGGTTTGCTGATAGAAGAGCCAGAAGTGTTTGTATTCATGTGGTCAAAGTCCAATCCCGTTTATCATACGTTAACGGCGAGCTGTTAATATCTAACTTCTCTAAACGGAGGGTTATCTACTTCATATCTTTTAATTCAAACCAACACGTGACGATAGCATATGACAATAATTTTGTACAATAGGGTGTGGGAGATGAGTTAGTCATACTTATGAATGATTAACACGGTATATGTTGTATATTTGACATAATATTATAACATATAGGCCTACATGTATTTCTAAATGATACATGAGCATTCATGATCGGTTTCGTTTGGGAAAGTACTGCGGTGATAGATTTCTAAATCTATATAATAACAAATAATTGACAGTATTGTTAATAATAACATCAGCATAAGCCGATCTGGCAAGTATTCGTTGGGATTGTACAATCTAGCTATATATAAACTTCATGCAGATACATGTATTTTGGACATATATCACTCCATTAATGATATAAATATTTATAATACTGACAAAATACATTCCCACAGTGACCCAATTCTACATTTACTTCTATACGTCGGATTAGCAGAGGGAAGAAATTGGTCCGAAATTATATAAATCCCGGCCAACATACCGGTTACGCTGTAAACAGTGAATGTGAGGTCGAATATTAAAAAAATAAGAACTGGATTGTGATTTAACCTGTCGGGGTTGTAATTGATTCCAGGGCTGTATGCATGAGTACAGGTCAAGGAAACGAATAAAGAACGTCATTTTGTATTCACCACTTAAATAAATATTAGTCTTACCATACGACAGAGTGACGAGTTCCAGGAGGCAAATTGAGCCGAGTAGTGCGAGAGAATAAAAGCTATACATCTTGAATATGTCGTCTGTGATCTTTCTTCGGGCTTACAATATTTGGTGCAGAATAGCTGAAAATAACAAAATATCGAATGAAAATAAATCGTTTTGAATTCACAATATTAAGACATAATTTTGTATGTATCTTACCACGTGACTAAGTGGTAAAACTCGGATGTAGTTAGTTCAAGTTCAATTTTTATATCCACATTTGATTTTAAAAAACACAAGTACAATTCATATGCACATTAACAAACGTTAAAATGAAACATCTTCAATTTAAGCCATAATGTGGTGGGGGAAAAGAAGGCCAATGGCCTATCAAGGTTATTCCCCGAGACAATACAATTTACATAAAAGTTTCTTAAAATATACTAAAAACGAGATAGAATTACAGAGATTAAAATAACACAAAGCATCAATATACAGAATTAAACCAGACAAATCCATTACAATAAAAAAGAAGAAAAGGAGAGGCGTTTATGTAAAAAGAAATTATGTAGAAGAAAATGGATACGAGCAGTGCGTTAAAGTGGAAGCTGTACCCACAAAAAATCGCTCTTGACTTCAAGCTGTAAATCAAACCACAGCAATTATATATTGGTTTCATTTTCCGTCTAATTATAATATTATATACAAAAAAATCTTACATACTGTACATGCATTATGATCAACTAATTTATTAACAAATATAATTATGTACGGCTTGGATGCTATATTCTGAATCATTAACATAATAGCTTTCTTCTGCTTTTTAGAGGTCTAAAATAGAGAACACATATTTATGCAGTCTATTATAGTCTGTTGTATCAAAACAGAGTATTTCCTCTACGTACACAATGATGAAACGTGAGACAAGGTCGCCAGATTGTCATGCAAAACGAGCTCCATTAAACAATATATAATCTTGGGTAATATGTTAGTAGTACTGAACTTTCAAGGATTCTTGAGAATGGCATAACATTAAAGGCACTGAGACATTATTTTGAAATTGAGCTGCATTTACTGCTATGACAATTTACACGTATAGTTTCTATTTTCTAAGAACATAAGACATGATAATGGTGTTGGCAGATCGTATATAATTATAATAAGCACCAGGAGTCCGTTCAATAAAACTGTTGACTTACGACAATAAAAACGTTGATATATTATATATAACAAATCACATAACGACGCCACTAATGTATTTGCTCTATAAGACACAGATATTTGTAGAGTATTCAAATGCATACTACATGCTAGCTGTCAGTGACAAATGAGTCATGACATACATGCATGTTTTCTATTAACTTTGCAGATGAAGTTGATAAATCGTCTCATGTATAACGAGCTCCACAGGACCATTAATCACGATGAGTACACGTTGGGCTGCTACATTTCTTAAAACTACAAAATGGTGGAGAATAGCTGGAGGTCACTGACGAAAAGCGCTTACATATACAGAAAGAGGACGTAACACATGCAGGGAGTTGGGATTCAGTTGTTTACGTGCACTATAATGAAACGTTATTACGAAATAATCGTCACTACTACCTATTGAGCTCCAGTAGACCATTCATTACTCGTGTGAGCTACGCGTTGGTATAGTCTTTTTTTTCTTGACCATAGTGTTGAAGAATAGCTGGAAATCGCGGACATAACAGAGAGAGAGAGGTCGTAACATGCAGTTGACTACATGTAGTTCTACTAGGGCTATACATGAAACATGAGATACAGGAAGTTCGTATATTGTACATGTAATGCTGGAGACTGATTGAATCTGCAGACATTGAAAACAAAACATTATACATGTATATATAAAGAGAGAGAGAGAGAGAGAAGGGGGTATGTCCTTCTCTCAGCATGTATTATGGAACATAAATTGAAGATTGGGATCGTCATATAATCATACAAACTGAAGCTCCATTAGACCATTAATCATCTCAAGTATTATACGAGGGCATTATGTTTCCTCTTGACTACACAGCAGTTCTAAATCACAGACAATAACATTTATAGGTGAAAGAGAGAGAGGGAGAGGTAGAGGGAGAGAGAGAGAGAGAGCTAGGGAGAGAAAGATGTCATGGTAATAATACATTGAATGAGTTATGCTCACAGCGTGTATATGAAATATGAGATGAAGTTGATAGATCGACACAATAGTTGTAAACTGAACTCCACAAGACCTCTCAACATCGAAAGACGATATAATAATGGCGAACAATATACTTCTCCCTAGCAAGGCGTTCCGCACAATGCCCTAAATAAATGTAGATCATCAGTGCGTGAAACTGTCTACAGCAGTCGCTTCAGCTCAGTCTCATCGAATCCTAATTCACATCACAAAATGACACCAAAGCAAATGAGAAAACAAAAGCCATCCATAATAAAGATAATTTCCAGTACAACATTACATGATGATACAAACACAAATGATGTAAAGATATCACTCAATGCGTTAGCGGTACCTCAAACACCAGACTAATAATTATATGCGCCGCTTTACCTATAGATGTTGATGCACTGCCCAATGACGGAGAAGAGAGAGAGAGTATAATAATTTAGTTCCAGGCATCAGTGCATGAGATCTCCGTAATGCAGGATGCATGCATCCATTATAATTATCAACCGCCGATTCCAGTTAGTTTAGTTGATCACTGTAAAACTGTATCATATAAAACCTGCTTGTAGCTGTGTAGGAAATACCAACTTTGATATAATGTGCTCTTTGCGTCCAGTTTAAGAATAACGTCCGGTGTTGTGTACTACTGGTTGGCGAATGAGATAACAACCGGGAAACAATACCTTGACATGACTAATGGTGACCTCGGTCCGCCTCAGTCACACCGCTGCACCTACTCCTAACCGATCGATCCTTCGCCACAATGTACAATGCATTATTTTGTTCGATCTTGTCTCGGTCTCAATATGATTGTGTGACTAAGGTACTCGGTATGACTGTGGGGTCATTTGGCGTACAATATTGATTTTGTCTATCTCGCTTAGAATATATGGTGGTGTGCTTAAGTCTTTACCATTACGGCTATATTTGCAAGGCTTTTGTGTTGGTGTAGCTTGGAAGGAATGGGGACAATCACCCATCGTTTCATTATAAGAATAGGGGGGGGGGGGGTGTAAATTAAAGTATGGCCTAACTTCCCGGACGCTTCCCGGACTAGGCTTACATAATAATTATACACCTATTAACATAATGATATCGACGAAACAAAATAAGCTTGCGTATATGGCTAGTATATGTTTTACTAATGTAAATGATGTCTTTAGACAAGGATTTTAATTTAAAAAATTGTAGTCTAGACTAGAATCATGCTCCCATGATTAGCCCTCCCCCCCCCCCAAGAGAATTGTCAATCCCTTCCCATTTTTGGAAATTCCCGATCCGTCCGTGGTGTGGGCATTTTATCAACGCTCGCGCGCTCAATAATTAATCGTGAAGTGCATTGGCTGCTATCTCTAAGATTGTGTTTGAGAAACAGTCAATGATTGAAAACTGGCTATCCGAAAAAGTGACTCTGTGATAAGCATTGCACTTAATGTAATGCCTCAATTAAAAATAAGCATATTAAATAGCATTTTAGGTTGATTACATTATTCCCACATTTGAATAAACATTTCAATCGGGTATGTTGACGCCAGCCATATTTTTTCAAGTACATGTTCCAAAAGAAAAGATGATGTGTTTATTAGGTAAGCTAGAACAAATTAAATTTAAGGTCAATTTATATGGTCCCTGGACCCTGGTTGGCTTCGACAGAATAACAGAAATGGCGGATCACTAGAGGAAAACATATAGAATCGGGGGAAAAAGAGAGAGAGAGAGAGAGAGAGAGAGAGAGAGAGAGAGGGTGGGGGATCACAACCTGTGAGTACTCTTCTATCGCCCTCCTCTCTCTCTCTCTCTTTCTATTTCTCCCACACACACCCACACCCATACACTCACACACATCTTTCTATAGTTTCCTTTCAAGTTTGCCCCTCCCCCGGTAATACTATAGCTTCGTCACTGCCCCTGACCCCATCCACGCCACGTCTTTTACTTAATTACATTATTTTGACAAATAAAGAAGCACATTTCTTTTTAACAGCAAAGTTTAAGGTAGCACTCCTTCCGAAATCTCCTTAAGTCCATCCTCTTCCACCACGACCTCCAGTTTAAATTCCACTAGGAATCTTTTGGAGGAACAACCAAGTACCCCTCCCCCCCCCCCCCCCCCTCCAACGAGAACAAAATGGCCGTACTATACCTCGTCGATATATTTTTTTTTTAATGTTGTTGATGCGGTTTTCCTGGAAGCGAGGTTTACATATATATCGACGATGGCGGCTGCTTTGGACTTCCCCAAATTCCTTCAAAATGCAACTGAAATTTGGAGAAGTCAGTCTTCGAAAGAAAAGTATTGCATCCAAAATGCATATGAACTTGACAAGGATGTTATCCTCCTAGGAATAAAAGTAGTTGATTGGAGGTAAGATATGCAAATGTCTTTTAAACGTCGTTTTGTCATCATGGGTGTGTGAATGTGTAGTCCCGCATGTTCTAAAAGGAGATGTGTTTGAACCTGGTCTTGTCTACATTGAATTTGTGTGCACTAGCTAGCCTAATGCAAATCCAAACTTTGTATGGGAAGACTTTTACTTGGAACCATCAAATTTGACATGAACTTGAAAAAATCTGGTTTGTCTTACATCGTTCTTCTATTTATAAAAATTGATGTAGATTTATTTTCTGAATTTTGTGCCAAATTCAGCTCAGGGGAAAAAAGATGAACTAGATCTAGATCTAGATCTAGATCTAGATTCTAAAAACTAAATAAAAAAGCGATGGCATGGCATGGCAAGAATCTTGTCAATTTTTTTTGAGGAAACCAACCATGATTGAAGTTGCTCTTCTGAAAAAGAGACTACATTTAAGCCTCGAGTTTGATAATTTGTGAGTCAAAAAAATATACTTTGTAAAGATTAATCAATATTAATCATTTATCTTTCAAGTTTCAAATTGTTAATAATTGATTGATTTTTTTGTAATAATATACTTCATAGATGTGATAAATCAATTTTGACATTGCACTATTGATGAGGTCTTTTTATTTACAACTCACCACAGTTGATAGTTTATTCCGATATTATTCTTATCACTTGTGTACTTGTGAGAATTCCTATGATAGTTGTGTTTAATAGTAATAGTAATAATAATAATCTGGATTTAAGCACTTTACAAATTACAGACATTATTAACCTGGGAGGCGTTTCACAAAACTTGTCATCAATGACAAATGACAATTTGTGTTATAAGCTACTGAAATCCTTGCTTCTGATTGGTTATCCGGAGATTTGTCACTGATTTTTGTTAGTTGTCATTGAAAAAAGGCTTTGTGAAACGCCCCCTGGTCATTGGATTCATTCACCTACATTGTGCACCATCTTCACTCCCTGTGGAGTATTCCTACCATATGGTTACTGTGAGGGGATATGGCAAAATGCTGCCAGGTCCCCATTTCTCTCCCGGGTATGGAGTGGCAAATGTAGTTTAATGCCTTCCCAAAGGATATTTAGTGCTGTGTCGGGCATCAAACCCACGACCTTTGCATTTCAAGTCAAGTGCTTTACCTATAATCGTGGGCATAGGGCCAGGTCAAATCAGTCAATGTATGATTACTACCTCCTCTGTATAAACTATCAATATCATATTTTGATGAATGGTGCCTAAATACTCCATTTAGCTATTACAGGCCTTCAAGGTAGCCCTTCCACTCAGCATCTAAACTGGGGGCTGAATTTTTACTTACACAATGTCTGAACACACCATTTAGCATGCACTGCAAATGAGCACCCAAGTTCAATTCCCTTTGTGTGTCATTTGGGATTTTACAGATGAGTATCAATCAGGTATGATTATATACGTATGGGGACCGACCTTTAACGTCACCATCCGAAAGACGTGACTCAGTCTCGAACCGGGGTCTGCTGAGTCAGTTTGTAGGCAAAGAAGAGAGTTGACAGTAAGACAGACATTACTGCTAGACCAACTCACATCTCCCTCAAACTTCATCCTCGCTTATATACCCTTCTGAGTATCATCATAGAACTTATATAAAAGTAAAAGTAGCAATAGGCTGTTCATGTATAATTGATGTCATTTTGTTTGCATTACTAAATTAAGGAAGCCAAATTATGGTGTTTAAATTACTATTTGCTCCTTTCAGAAATTCCACTGTAGACCATTGCATTGAAATCATCCAGGGATGTCTGAAGTCCTCAAGGTCAGACTCAAAGTCAGCCTCATCTGCTGAAGACAGTAGACAAAAGGGTAACAAGCTCTTCCAGAAGAGGCATTACAGAGAGGCTTTGGAGTGTTACACTAAGGTAAGAGCCTCCCCCCTATCCCGTACAAAGTAGACTCAAAATAATTAACAAACTACCAAATATAGTGCTAAACTGGAAGAACTTGACATATCACTTTTAAAGAGGGAGGAAAGTAGTCTACCAGTATTTATATTTTAATAATTGAATATTGAAACATGTGGCATTTTATTTTTGAAGGTATACTGTGCATTTCTGTTATATTAGAAATAACAATTTATATTTTATTAGAGATATACACATTTTATATGTTGATAATAACATTGATTTCAATACATTTGTTCATTATATAGCACTTTTCAGTTACTGATTTAAGTTCTTTCAGGTGTATTGATAAAAATGTTGCTTTAGTCATTTAGATTATCTCAATTCTTTAATTCTTTAGATATCTTAGACTATACAATTACTGCACAAGAATCAACATCTTCTAATCATATTCTTACAGAATACAGTCTCCTTGTATGTACGGGAAACTGTTACAGACAGAAAGTTTCATTGCCAAAATTATTTTTACTATCAATGCAGAGTGTTCAGGTTGCTCCTCATGATGGAAAGGATACACTGGCTCTAGCTCACGCAAATCGGTCTGCTGCCCTCTTTCACCTCGGGCGTTACAAGGTAAAATATATAGGTTGTGAACTAACTGTATCCAGAGAGGAATCACATTAGTTGTGTGACCTATGCTCTGGTGACACTTGCTCTGTTGTTAATATCCTACATTGACCAAAATCCTTGCTTTAATCCTAGAGCAGACATATTTTCTCAGCCTTCATTCAATAAAGTTGTACCTTTTCCTCACTCAAAATATCACGTTCCAAAATTAATCTGCTGATAAAGCACATACCGTATTTGCCGGCGATAAGGCCGCACCCCAACTTTGACATTTCAAAGAGGAAAAACAAAAACGGACAAAACAAAATAATCATCATTTTTATCAAAAACACAATTTTTTTTTACAAACTGATACCAAATTCATCAATATTCTTATAATTTACCGGAAGTTTAGCCAAAAAAGTGATCGCAGGCAGATTTGGTGTCCGATTTATACCCCTACCACAATGTACGGTGTAATGCGAAACTGCATGAAATGGAAAACAAAATGACGACTTCGGATGGATGTTTGCGTCAGCTCCGTTAAACGGTCCCTTCCTTTACTTTTGCAATGCATTGGCACGGAATTAGATCAAGATCTATCGGCAAATGTTGTGTTAGGACGTTTTTTTTCGTCTTCATGTCAACAATGCAAGATAAAATTGTCGGTAAGATGTGTAGAAATGTCCTGTACCATAGTGGTATAGTTATTTTACCGTTCCCAGTCCCATATGTGCACCCCGTCTTGTTGATATTTTCTCTTCCAAAAATACTGCGGCCTTTACGCCGGCAAATACGGTATTGATACCAATATTCTGATCATAGCCTTCCAGACAGACCTAGCAAATGCTCTGCAGTCAATACCCTACACTGACCAGGGGCCTGTTTCATAACACTTGATATTAATAACAAGTTACAAGCTACTGTTATATGCTCCTGAAATCATGGCATGTGATTGGCTGAGAGCAAATTTGTCATAGAAATTTAGCAGTTGTTATAGATAACAAGTTTTATGAAACAGCACCCAGACTCCTTGCTTGAATCCTAGACCACCACTTATAGTTGAATTCAAACATAGACCAAATACTTATACTCTAAAATGCCTACCGTAAGCAAAACCCTAACTCGAAACCTAACCTAAAACCCAATTGCAACCTTATAATGTAACCTTTGTCCTTGACAAAATACAGCCTAGTACATTTGTTGCCGAAGGATATGGCATATCACCGTTGTATTACATCTTTGCTTCCGAGAGTCATCAGTGAGCTGTTACTTGAATAAAGTTTCACAGAATGTCAGATGCAGTTACAGGGTAATGTTGTGTTCTGAAATGATGGCTGAAATACTCGTTAAGCCTTGATTTTGGGCGAATAGCATTGTCTTATAAATATTGTGTTAATAAATGACATGAAAATGACTACAAATTAGTTATATACTATTCCACAATATAATGTAAAAAGTTTAATTCAAGTTATGACTTGTAATTCATTATTGATCAAATGTGTTCAATTCATTTATAACAGGCACTTAACAAAGATATGTGCATTACATTTAAAGGTGAAATTCAAAGAAAATCACAAATATGTCAACTAATGTATCACTAGAAACTGGTAAATTAACAGATGGCCATCGTACAAGTTTTAGGTCAACTACATATCGGGTGATTTATAAAAATACAAATACAACCACCTCTATAGCAGCTGGGATATACCAGAGATTCGCCAGAAAAATAACACAGGATAGGGGTTAATTAACAATAAAAATAACCAGACTTTCAAATTGAAAAACCCCCGAATGATATTAAGTAGTGCTGTAGTCAAACGTTTAATCGTCCGGTATCCGACCGCCCATGGCACTATCCGTTTTCAATTGGACGGTTTTGTTTTCCCGTTTTTGTTTGTTTGGGGGGGGGGGGGGGGGAGAAAAAGAGGGGTGCGGTTAATACACGAGGGCGGTTTATACACCGTTAATTACGGTATACATTTAGCCTGACGGTAGTGAAGTAAAAGAAGTAACTCAAGAGAAGTAAAATAAAAATTTTAAAAAGAAGAAAAAAAAAAAAAAGTAACTCAAGAGAAGATGAAAACACAGGCACTGAAAATGTGTGAGATATCATGGGACATTGTCTGCTTGTGCAAATCATGTCCATACTGTGATCTCACACATCTCAGCAGCGTTTGGAGAGCTCTTCAGGTGCTATGCCGGGGCTGTATTTAAGCGTTTTGTAATTTATAATAATCTTTACTTCGAATGTTTCCAAGCATTGAATTTTGATAACCTTGTCGAATCAAAGTTTCAACTTTGCAATAATGAAAATAAAGTTAGTTTATAAAATCAATGAATATCTACTTTGAATTGTCTATTTACCTTTGCAGGCTTCTATCCAAGATATTGATGAGGCTTTAGCTCGAGGATACCCAACCAACAAGCACGTCAAGGTGCTCCAACGGAAAGGACAGTGCTTCCTGAAATTACACTACCTTTCAGAAGCAGAGGAAGGTAAGCCTTGATTCAAGGCCATTTCTGCTGATAGGGAAGGCCAATTACCTTTCATCAAATTAATGGATAACATTTAACCTTCAGTTTTGAAGAAATAATAGAGGAAGCATGATGGTAGATCAGTGGCCTTCTTAATGAGGAGTCCTGGATTTGAAAACAATTGGATGCGCTAGTATCCTGTGGTAAGGTATTAATCCTTGCTACTAATGCCTCAGTCACATTTGATCTACGGCTAGGATACTGTGACCGTAGGCTTCCGAAATCCAGAGATACATGCGGTGACCACAGATGATCTGCAGTGGTCTTGGGGTCACCCTAGTGCGTATCCCTATTTTTTACAGGCCGTAGGGGTCACTGTGGGATTATAGCGGAGAGTTATAACTTTTTTCATTTCTAGGTTCACCGTAGCAATTAGACACGCCATAGCCATGCCATATGATCAATGCACGATCCCCCTTTGGCTGCCTTGCGTCTGCCTTGGTATTTGTTATAAACCTACGGCCACCGCAGGGACGCCCTAACTTCAAAAGCCGTACGGCAGCCGCAGGTTTTCTGTCTCCACAAATTCAGGTCACAAAGGTTCGTAGGAACGATAATTTTGTACGAATCTCCCTGTTTTTCCATTGTCTGAAAATCGTTTGTACAGCGTTAGTAGCAGTTCGTAATGGCATTTGTGACCGAGGCTTACCTTATGTGACTGCTACAGTATGTGACCTTGGGAAGGCTGCGGCGGCCTTATAATTGCTATTGGCCGTAGATATTTAAGACCCCATGGCCGCGGCGGCATAAGTCCCTCAGACAGGTAGGTAACTCTGGTGTGGTAAATACAAAATAGACATACAGTCAAACCTGTCTATAGCGACTGCCCAAGGGAAACACAAAAAGTGGTCTTTGGAGACAGGTTCATGTAGTACCGTAAATCTGTATAAGACGCACCCTATTTTAAAGATTTATTTGTGTTATTTTTTTATTTTTTTGCTTCTTCGCTTTTTAGCAGACACCGTAGTACGTTAGAAAACAATTCTGCTATGAGGCGAAGTTGAAGGCGCCGATTTTGTGCTTGTGAACTTGTCACGAATAATAGTTACAATGTAAAGATGACAGACAAATTTTCCTTCGAGTCGATCCAAATAGAAATTTGGACATGGCTTGTTTGGTTCTAGTTTTTGATTGGTGAGTCAACATCCAGTGTGTGAGTGAGCTGGGACCATGCTAGGTGAAGTTGCATAAATCAAGACAAAAAAAAAAAAAAAAAACTCTCTTCCTTTCAAATTAGGAATGTAGGTTAACTTCAAATTGTAGATCTAATTCTTTATTGGTATTATGTTATTTATGTTGAGACACAGAGATGGTCGAAAACCACTAAATCAGTAAGTAGCATTTTGAGGACTCAAAATATCCTGTACCTGTCTATAAGACGCACCCAACTTTTATTTGTACTACAAATGGCTTGTTCTATTTCTCTTTATCTTTTTACAGAGTTCTCAAAAGCACTGCGATGCCTCGATAGTATCACTGGGGAAGACAAGAAAAGACAAGGTATCATTGTAGATTTATGTGTAAATTTGTCTGACTCACATTACAGATATTTTGTTTAATCAATTTATGTTCTACTGTTAAAGGATGTTGCAGATCAAAGACTATTATATTAAAGAAAACAACAAAACAGTGGAATGTTTCAAAGATCCATGGTGATTTTTTTTAATGCAAGTTTGAATTTAAATATAACATACATTGTAGTAGCGTAGATTTTATGGACTGATGGAACCATGTATGAACCCCTTCCATCTCGGGGGCCAAGTCCTACCCAAGAGTTTAAGTTCGGAATGAAAAAGAATTCTACATTATTATTCCTGAAAAGGGTGTGGATACTCTTCAAGGTCAAGTTTATACCCATGGAAGATATTTTTTGCCTCATTGAAATATAATACAGAGCATTAAATGTAGTAATTTAACGTTTAAAGTCATGTATTTTGACATGTCATACAGAAGCAGTTAATTTTTGCTGATTTGAGTGGGGCTTAATAAAGCCTATGCTAATCAAATTTAGGCATTTTATGAGCCTTAATGTCAGCCTACCATTGTTTCTTATTCTTCTTGTGTTTTTTTCATTATTACTGTTTTGCTCCTAGAGATAAAGATTTTGCTACAAGAGAGCATTAATCCTCCGTAAGTGTGTAGTCCTTCACCGTCCTTGTTTCATGCATTTTTATTTGTTTTAAAGGTACTATGTCCCTTTTGCAGCCAACCTCAAATTCTGTAGAACTTTGCAGGAATTATGAATATGTCATGTATGTCCTATCTGTGAAATTTAAACGTTAGCAGTGTCATCATATTCAAATTATGCAAGGAAACCCGTTTACTTGCTAGACTTCACTGTCAGACACTATTGAGTGACTGACTGGCTTTTTTCTTCTTTGGTAATAACATACATGAAAAAAGTTGTAAAGGGTACATGAGCATTTGTCTACATCAATAACCCACTTCTTGTGATGGCAAGATTAAACTGATTGAATCTTTGCGAAGCATAAAACGTATGACCATTCGGTACAATCGTCTGAAAATCAAGACTATTACTTTTGGGCTCTATAGCCCTAAAGTCGATTTGACAACTAATAGTCGTTATTTTCCCACTTGAAGACATTTTCAAGCCCCACCTTTTTTAGGGAAGTTCTAAATAAGTATTATCTTTCAAATGCAGTTGGAATTTAACTTTTTCATTTTTTGGGCCTGCAAATGGGACATAGTACCTTTAAGTGCCATGTTCCTTTTTCCACTTTCAAAAAAATGTCATTTGGGGACTATCTTGAATAGACTGCCTTGTTTTTTTATGGTACGCTTCATTCCATGTATACCGGTAGTGATTTTCATCTTTGCTCTATTTCTGATTTGTATGTGTATATGCGTTTATAATATAATCATTGCTAAATTATGTAAAATGTATGTTCGTCCTTGTGTAATTTCAAGTATAGAGGTCAGTTATCAGAATAAAAATATGATGGTGTAGGCGTACCTCAAGGTACCAAACTTGGCCCAATTTTCTTGCTCTTGAAAGACTGAAATTTTCAACGCTTGTGATTCAAAGAGAAAAACTCACCAAAGATCTGGCTATTGCACTAGAAACGAATTTATTGTGCAAATCAGGGTTACCACCACAGAAAACCAACAAATACAATTTACACAAATTCAATAAGATCCATTCCAGAACAGTGCTCTTCCCAATCTCACATGTATGTTAAACTTTCACTATGCAAATCCAAGCTTATAATTGCCTTAAGAACTGTGCAATGTAATGTTATTTTTAACGGTGGGGCAATATCAATCAGTCATTTTAAATTATGTATATATTTTACTACCTATCAAATTTTAATTTATACTTGTACACATTATATTTAATTCCATTTTTCCTGATCTCATGTTGTTATTTTATACTTGCATTGTATTTTACTTGCACTGTGAAAGCATGTACAATTCAGTCTATGACTGCCATTCATGTCATTAATAAAACTTGATTGAATTGAATTGAATTGATTTGAATTAAATAAAATTTCATTAATTTGGCTTCAATTATTTAAGGGAAAAATCTTGTAAAGTTTAAAGTGAGGTAGTCAATATTTAAGAGAAAAAAGAGATCAATTTTGTCTTCAGTTAGAAAATAAGAATTCTATTCATATAATAGGACAAATAACCCTAAATTATAAAATTCATTGCTATTTCAATGCAACATTGTACAATTGTTGAAAAACAAATTCTCTTGGTTTCAATCCCTACTTTGACTTATTACTCAAATTTCAAAAGGTATTTTCAAAAGTGAAAGAGTACTCTGATTTAATGACTAAAAAAAAATAAAAGAAAGGGGGGAGGGCAGAAATTGTTTATCTTGAACAATAAACTAACTACTTACATGTCTTTTTGCAGTTTTTTTAATTTAGCAGATCATTTTGCAGATCAATTTTATGATACACATGAACCAGATGAAGAAATCAAAGAGAAGTCTTCCATGCTAGCAAATGCATCAGCAGCAGTCACTTGTAAACATCAGAAAGGGAAGGGTAGATTTCTAGAGGTAATAGCAATGAACATGCATAGCTTACAATTCTTATTCTGTTTAATATACAATCTTGTTATTATGTTTTCTGGTTGTCCGTCCGTCCGTATGTACGTCCAGTTCTCGTGATCGCGTTATCTGAAGAACCGATTGATGGATTCCCTCCAAACTTAAGTCATGTATGTATCTTGTAGAGCCAATGAACTGATGAGATTCTAGGGTTATGAGGTCAAAGGTCAAAACTTGTGGGGCTCATTTTGTATTCAAAAATAGCTTGTGATCGCATTATCATGAGAAGCAATAGACGGATTACCATCAAACTCAAGACACGTATATGTATCTTGCAGAGCCAATGAAATGATAAAATGTTAGGGTCACTCATGAGGTCAAAGGTCATGGGGATTATTATATATGCCTATAGATAGCTTGTGAATGCATTATCATTAGAACCGACATGGATTACAATCAAACTTGAATCTTTAAAATTGCTTCCGTTTTGGTTTGTAAAATTGCTGTATGGGGGAGGCATCATTTTGTAGTTCATCTAGTTTATGTTAGTGTTAGGTGGTGTTTCTAGAATTTGATAAACAGGTTTGGGGTAGTTTTCATCTAGCCATCTACACACTTTTTTATCACTGTCATTTATAACATGATAAAGAAGAATCAAACTAAAGGTAATTTGACCAAAACAAGTCTGTGAACTTAATGAAATATATTAGTTGTGAATTAAAGAAATATTAGCTGTGAAAAATATGCATATTGTCAATGCGCTTGTGTTTTGAATATTTGTGATTCTCCTATTTCCAGGCAACTAGAGACATATCTGCAGGTGAGCTTCATAGAGATGTAAGTGAGCTTCTCATCAAGGAGAAACCGTATGCGGCCATTATCTTGAAAGAAGAAGAAAGCTCATACTGCCATCACTGTTTTGAACAATGTTCACCGATCTCGTAAGCAGAAGCAGCTTTGGATGAAATTGTCCATTCTTTGTCACATGTATAAGCATGTGTTGAATATAATTTTTTATATTATCCACATTAATTATTTTAAAAAGAGAGAAAAAAGGAAATTTATATTAAAAAGAAAGGCGTTGGGGTTTATACTCAGTTCTCGACTGATTGGCATTATAAAAAACAACAACAATGCCATGTGATTGCCTGGATGTGTGAATCTTTGACCAATTAAAAAAAATTAGATTCAATTAAGTAACAGGCAGAATATTTTCAATAACAAATTCAAATGTGTGCATGGGATGGAGCAATTGTGAGCAAGGACTTCTTTAGCTTACAAAACGCATACAATGACTGCTCACCATTCTTGTCATATTACTTAATCTCATATAAGCTATTACATTATTTGATATGGTCAAGATTTGTCCAAATTGTAATGTCACTCTTTGTGAGGCGCAATGGCTCAGTGGTAGAGCAGTGGTCTTGTAACTGGGTGGTCCCAAGTCGAAACCAAATTTGATGCGTAATTGCGTAGTGCCCTTTGGTCAGGCATTAATCCTCATCACCAAGTCCCTCGGTCTCTGTTCCTTGGTTGCTTGCTTACTTACAAGCATACACATGCTTTCTTAGCTGTCAAGTATAACCAACAAACAAACCAACTCTCTCGAAAATAATATCGCTAGTGAAATTCGTTTGTCTCGGAATGTGGTCATGCAATAAGGGATCTAAAAGATCACGACGTTTCGTGCGCCGCTGCAACACTTCGTCAGGTGATAAAAACTAATGTAAGCAAGCGTGTTTTATACTCTACGGGAGGACCGGCGCAGCGGTCAATAATTTGATCGATATTTGGAACAATAACGCACAAGGCCTATTGGCTGACGCACACGGTGCTCAACCAATCAGCAGGCCGCTGGCTCGGCTAATGCACAAGGCCTATTGGCCGGCGCACATGGTGCTCGACCAATCAGCAGGCCGCTGGTTTGGCTCGCCTGCTGGGCGGAAGCAGTAGCGAGCTCAACCAATCAACGGGCCGCTGGCTCGCCCGTCTGCTGATTGGAATCGACCGGTGCTGGCCGGCTGGATGGGGAGTGTCATGGCGGCGTATCGTACGCATCCAAAATTTGGGGATATTGATCCCGTTGTCTCTGTTGAAATTATTGGGATTGAGACGGAGATTGATAGCTTCTTTTACCCTCCCTGTGTTCCCATGCCGTTCCTGGGAAAGGCACTGAACCCCGTCCCAGTCTGGTTGATGCTGGTTATCCCAAGCATGTTCGGCTATGGCCGAGTTATCAGTTCGGCGGAACCTGACGTCCCTCTTATGCTTAGTGATTCTTTCTTTTATCGGACGAAACGTCGTGATCTTCTAGATCCCTTATTGACCACATTGCGAGACAAACAAATATCACTAGCGATATTATTTTAGATACAACATCCGCAATGAGTAATATATTTAGCATTATTAAACCAACTCTAATCTGTAAAGGTGTCATATTCTAGTGGATAAGGTCACAGATTGTGGATCAAGCAGTGTTAAGTTCAAATCCTCGACATTACTAATATCCTTTGATACATTATTGGTCTCCATTTGCCACTCTTGGACTCGATGAAGTGTATGGGTACCTGGTAGGAAAAAGTTTAGGGGTTTCTTGAAGCCATTATATAATGGAAGCTTGGCTAAAGCAGGGTAGTAATATTACTAAGCTCTTTAAATCCAGGAGGAAAAAAATTGTTTTATACATGTGTAAATCCTACTTTGTGTATTGATCATGTCATCTTCACGTTTTAACCCCAATTCATCTTGCCTTCTCTTAGGTGTCCTAACTGTATCCATGCCAGATACTGTTCTTCAAGATGCAGATCGGATTGCCTGAGTCAGTACCACTCCATCGAGTGTGGGACCGAGGGGCTTCTGCAGCAGGTATGAATCGAGTAGCAGTCACCACTTCAACACCAAATGTTTCCATGTATGGTCCATGGCTAAATTAAATGGTTGCTTGATCAATTTCTGCAAGAAAAAGCGAGCATTTTTGTTGTTGTTAAGCCTCCGGCCATCAAAGGTGGTGCCGGAGGCATTATGTTTTTGTGTTGTCCGTCCGTCCGTCCCTCCATCCCTCCATCCCTCCATCCATTCTGCTTTTTTCTCAACATTTGAAGGACAAAAGTACTGTAGTGCAGTTTGAAAAAACAAACCAGGACCTAAAGTGTACCCTTGGGGGATTCTTTCATATGTGTATCAGGTGAGCATGTTCAGCCGACTAAGTCTGCGTATCCTCATCACTGCCGGGAGAGAAGCACTATCCAATCACATCCGCAAACCCAAGACATTGTCTTCCCCACCACCATCGACATCATCATCGGCATCATCATCGACATCAACCTCTTTGACCACTGCCAAGGGTTCCTCATCGGGTTACCTCAACGATGGCCTGGTCAACTATGAGTCCATCGTCGGCCTTGAGGCACACTGGTTCAATCACTCACACAAAGAACTCATACAATATACTGTGGTAAGAAGATGAAACAATTATGGTTTTATGCCTCCATTACAAAGTAGGCGGAGACAATATGTTTTCGGGTTGTCCTTACGTCCATTCCTGCCAAACTTTGATCATGTATGTTTCTTGCAGAGCCAATGAATTGATTAGATTTTTGGGTCAAGAGGTCAAATGTCACAGGGCTCATTATGTATGCAAAAACAGCTTGTAATCGCGTTATCTCAAGAAGCGATTGATGGATTCCTGCCAACCTTAGGTCATGTATGTCTCTTGCAGAGCCAATGAACTGATTAGATTTGGGGGTCACAAGGTCAAAAGTCACAGGGCTCATTGTGTATGCAAAAATAGCTTATGATTGCATTATCATTAGAACAGATTGATGGATTCCTGCCAAACTTAGGTCATGTATGTATCTTGCAGAGCTAATGAACTGATAGATTTTAGGGTCACAAGGTCAACGATCACTGAGCACATTATCTTGGATCACATTATCGTTAGAACCGATGAATAGATTACCATCAAACTCATGACATGTATGTATCTTGCTCAGCCAATAAACTGATTAGATTTTGGGGTCACGAGGTCAAAGGTCACAGGATCACATTATCTTGGATCACATGATCATTAGAACCGGTGAATAGATAACCTTCAAACTCAGGACATGTGTGTATCTTGCTGAGCCAATAAACTGATTAGATTTTTGGGTCATGAGGTCAAAGGTCACGGCTCATTATGTATGCAAAAATAGCTTGTGAACGCATTCTCATTAGAACTGATGGATGGGTTACTATCAAATTTAGGACATGTATGTATCTTGCAAAGCCAATGAACTGATTTTATTTTAGGGTCATGAGGTCAATGATCAAAGGGTCATACTTGTATATGAAAAATAGCTTGTTATCACGATATTCTGAGAACCTGTTAATTAATTACAATCAAACTTGAATTTGAAATATTGCTTCTGTTTTGGTTTGCGTGTAGTCGAAGATCCGTCTAGATTCAAGATGTTATGTGCTCTGCAACTTTTTTTATGAACATAACTGTTTTTACTTTATTCCTACCAACGCAAAATATAAAGGGTTTACTGACATATCTCTATTTCTCTCTCTCTCTCTCTCTCTCTCTTCATCTCTCTCCATGCAACAGACTTCCATCTTGCTTGCAAAGTGCTTCTACCGGGAACTTGTCTTACCCAAAACTTGTGAAACATTCTCAGAAGAGGAACTCATCACAGAGATTGCATCCCTTCTTCTGCTTCACACCAGACAATTGAAATCAAACTCCCATGCCATCACTGAGGTACGGTCAAGTAAGGAAGAAAGCACAGCAGGAGAGTCAGTAGGTGGGACTGTACAGGAGATTTCGCAGGTTCGCATAGCAACGGCTGTCTACCCTACGGTGAGCTTGATGAACCACGCCTGTCAGCCGAATGTCATCGCCAGGTGAGTGAACATTGAGTGGTCATTCTTGGTCCAGAATTGAATAAAAATTGTCAAATCTTTACTGTTCACTGCACAAACAACCAAAGTCACATGGTTTTTGTCTCGCCTGCATAGCAGAAGTGAGACATAGGCACTGCTTTTCCGGTGGCGGCAGCGGCGTCGTCAACATCACAAACTTAACCTAGGTTAAGTTTTTGAATTTTTAATATGATTTTGAAAGTAAAAGTTCTTATTCAATGAAAATTGGTCCAAAGGATTATCGAGTATTCCCAATCATGTGAGTAGAATTTCAGGTCACAAATTCAAGGTCAAAGATCTTTTCAGGTCAACAAACTTAGACAATGTTGTGGCATCAACATCAAAACTTAACCAAAGGTAAAGATTTTGAATTGTTATTATAATTTTGAAAGTATACATTCCTATTCCATGAAACTTGAAACTGAGGGTTATCAAGTATCTCCAATCATGTGATTAGTCTTTTAGGTGACAAAGTCAAGGTCAAATGTCATATCAGGTCCGCAAACTTAGACTTTGTTGTGGCATCACCATCAAGACTTTGAATTTTTAGCATACCGGGTAATTTTAAAAGTGTTTGTTTAAATTTCATGAAACTTGTACCCAAATCAAATGACACAAATTACAGGTCACAAAGTCAAGGTCAAAGGTCATTTTAGACTTGGATTATGTTTTCACAACTTAATATGAGAATTAACTAATCCATTTTTCTAATTTGTTCATATTTCATTAAAGTTATCAATCTTTGTACAAATAGTAGTAATTAATTCTTCTTCTGTTTCTTTGTCAATATTCACTTCAAAATGCTAATTTTTTTTAGAAGGATTTCAATTTGGGGGGGGGCCTGCTAATTCCCTTGTACTTTTAATTTAGAGCTGAAGAAATGCATTATTAATGAATTTTCGTTTATTTCTATATTTTTTCTGTAAAGTGTATACATTCTTCTACATGGTATGTAATTCATAAACTTTAGAACCATCAAGCAATCAGTTTTTTTTACGTATCTTTTTTAAATATTTTTAATCTGGACATCTGTATGACCCTGGCTACTTGGCCCTATTTCTTTAAAAAACAGTCAATAAGAAGTGTCACATTCTGTATCAAATTTGATTCTCAAGAACCGATTGATGAATTCCTGCCAAACTTGGGCCATGTATGTATCTTGCAGAGCCGATGAATTGATTAGTTGTGGGGGTCATGAGGTCAAAGGTCAAAGGTCACAGTGCTCATTATGTATGCAAAAACAGCTTGTGATCGCGTTATCTTAAGAACTGATTGCTAACTTAGGTCATATATGTATCTTGCAGAGCCAATGAATTGATTATATTATGGGGTCATGAGGTCAAAGGTCACAGGGCTCATTATGTATACCGGTACATAAATAGCTGGTGATCACATCATTAGAACCGATGGACAGATTACCATCAGACACAGGACAGTTATGTATCTTGATGAGCCAATGAACTGATTAGATTTGGGGGTCAAAGGTCATGGGCTCATTATATATGCAAAAATAGCTTGTGATTGCATTATCATTAGAACCGATGGACGAATTACCATCAAACTCAAGACATATATGTATCTTGCAAAGCCAATGAACTGATTAGATTTTAGGGTCATGAGGTCAAAGATTAAAGGGTCATACATGTATATGAAAAATAGCTTGTAATAGCTTAAAAGTATGACATTGTGATTTTGTTCTTGTTTTCATTGCAGTTTTAGGAAGGGTATCATCAGTGTTCGAGCAATTGAGAAGATCATGCGTGGTGATGAGATACAACACTGCTATGGTAAGCTATGATGAGGATATAAAATGAGAAAATAATATATCTCACACATCATTTGCATATTTTTGCACTTTGGCAAAAAAG
This sequence comes from Strongylocentrotus droebachiensis, assembly GCA_035222895.1. Classification (NCBI taxonomy): domain Eukaryota; kingdom Metazoa; phylum Echinodermata; class Echinoidea; order Camarodonta; family Strongylocentrotidae; genus Strongylocentrotus; species Strongylocentrotus droebachiensis. The sequence continues at coordinate 152,865 of JAVYIG010002670.1, read as the reverse complement.
AAAAATGTTTAAGAAAAGTTTAATATAGTTTAGAAGCAATTCACTATTCATGAACTTGTCTCTTAAATCTGCCTAAACATTTTTTTGGTTAACACTTTGTGGTCTTAGTCAAATTAAACTGATAGTTAGATTACTGTAAAGGCAGAAACTTTTGCACAAAGAAATGTTCGCAGATTGTTAAAGGTAGTATTATGTCCCATTTGCAGGCCAAAAAAAAATAATAATACTGGTACCGGTAGGTTAAATTTCAACGGCATTTGAAAGATAAAACTAATTTAGAACTCCCTCAAAACGAGAGGGGTTGAAAATGTCTTTAAGTGGGAAAATAACGACCAATAGTTGTTGGATCGACTTGAGTAATTGCAATCATTAAAGTGATAGTCTGAATATCAGACCCTTGTACCGAATGGTCGTACGTTTTGTGCTGCGCAAAGATTCAATCAGTTTAATTTTGGCCATTACAAAAATTGGGTCATTAATGTAGACAAATGCTCATGTATCCTTTACAGCTCATTTTATGTATGTTTCTACCAAAGAAAAAAAAGAAGTCGAGTCAGTTACTCAATAGAGTCTGACACTAAAGTCTTAGAAAGTAAACAGGTTTCCTTGCATAATTTGAATATATTAGGACACTGCTAAAGTTTAAATTTCACAGATAGGACATACGTGACATATTCATGAATCCTGCAAAGTTCTACAGAAATTGAATGCCGCAAATAAGACATTGTACCTTTGAAGACAGCCATATTCTTGGCAACAAACTTTCACAAATCGCCAAAATTTGGTTTTGTATCAATTCTCAGCGGTCAATTTTCACGAATCTGAACAACTCATTAAAATCATGAACATTTCATGGGCATGAAAGTTTCTGGTGTGACAGTATTTCACATTGATTCTAGGTCCACAGGTTGGTCACATGACAACGTCGGATAGGCAGCAGGCCCTCCTCAATCAGTACTGCTTCACGTGCCGTTGCCGGGCTTGCACACACAAACCTGGAAGTTGTGACAAAGAGGAAGATCTGTGCATCAAATGCCCACTATGTGGCCAGCCATTGAACATCCAGACATCAAACTGTGGAAAATGTGCGGTCGGGATTGATGTGGTGGTTTTATTAAACGTAAGCAGTGATATTGTTTTGACAATTATTAATACAGAAACACATTCATTAAGGATAAAAACATAACATGAAGGTAATTGAACAAAATAAAGATAATTAGTAATAATGTTCGTCTAATTTAGAAACATAGTTTGTAGGAATAAAAAAAAAATTGAACAGAAAATAAAGCAATGAATATGACATTGTTATGGTATTATACTGTTATTTTAAAAAACTTCATAAGAATTGCAAGCATCCTTACATTTAAAAATAATTTTCAAATAATGTTTATCCCTATGGTGGTGATTGAAATTATATTCCATAAAAAAAATATAAAAGGGAATTCATGTGCTGAATTCCATTAAAGAACATCTCTAAACTGACAAATGAAGTGAATAAATCGTATATCAAACTGGAGCTTATGAGCCATAGAATACAGTCATTGCTATTATTTGCTCACAAAGTGTCATGCAGAGGAGAATAATGGTTTGAAAGCTTGAATTCACAAGCATCAAAACCCAGATTAATCTCACAAAAAACAGAAGATGACTTGATGACGTCAGCATATGTAGAGGCTATAGCCACCAGCTGCTTTTTCACAAGTGTTTACGTGCTGTCTCTTCCTTTTTATGCCTCCGTTACGAAGTAGCAGGAGGCATTATGTTTTCGGTGTTGTCCGTCCGTACGTACGTCCCGTTCTCGTGATCGCGTTATCTCAAGAACCGACTGATGTATTCCTACCAAACTTTGGTCATGTATGTAACTTACAGAGCCAATGAACTGATTAGATTTTTGGGGTCACGAGGTCAAAGGTCAAAGGTCACAGGGGGTCATTATGTATGCAAAAATAGCTTGTGAACGCGTTATCTCAAGAACCGACTGATGGATTCTTACCAAACTTTGGTCATGTATGTAACATGCAGAGCCAATGAATTGATTAGATTTTGGGGGTCACGAGGTCACAGGGCTCATGTATACAAAATAGCTTGTGATCACATTATCATTAGAACAGATAAACAGATTACCATGAAACTCAGAACATGTATGTATCTTGCTGAGGCAATGAACTGATTAGATTTTGGGGTCATGAGGTCAAGGTCAAAGGTCATGGGGTTCATTATGTATGCAAAAATAGCTTGTGATTGCATTATCATTAGAACCGATGGATGGATTACCATCAAACTCAAGACATGTATGTATCTTGCATTTGGGGTCATGAGGTCAAAGATCAAAGGGTCATACATGTATATGAGAAATAGCTTGTAATCACGATATTCTGAGAACCTGTTAATGGATTACAACCGAACTTGAATTTGAAAAATTTCTTCCGTTTTGGTTTGTAAAATTGCTCTATGACGGAGGCATCACTTTCGATTGCGCGCAGTCGAAGTTCCATCTAGTTTTGTTTTAGAGTCTTACAATTCAAATATTTGAACAAATTACAAATAATTATCGAACAGCTGTTGTTTCATTGAATCTTTATTAGCTAAATCAATTTGAAATAAACTTATCAGATTCTCTGATAAGTTTATAAGGCAATTGCTGTAGTCCGGACACTCTTTTGCCTTTGGATTTAACAAAAGATGTTGATTAAATGGCACCAACCGTCATGAACATTTGTGCTTTACAATATTGTCAAACATAATTTCAAACAATTTGTGAAATATAAATTGGAAACTTCTTCAAAATCAAATTACCGTTTTGTCCGGATACTTAAACAACCTGTCCGGACACACAACATCTTGCACCTGAGTACTGTAGTACATGCACGGCCAGTCTGCGCCTGTGCGCCAGCTTGCAAAGACATGGTATTATGGTACATGTGTACTTGGGGTATGGATCTAGTCTACTGTTACTAGGATTACCGATTAGCGGAATTTTGAAAACCCTACTATTATGAAATTCTCTCCCTTTAATTTTCGGATTTAGGATAAAGTTGTAGAATTTAAAACTTTCATAAACTTTCACAAACTCTCTCAAAAAATTACTCACGCACGATTGTTATTTGCATGGCTGGCTGGTCGCGATGGCTGCTCTACATATGGTAACGTTAATCACGATAACGGCTTATTTGTCATCTTGATTACCCCAAATTAAGAGGGGGTGAAAATGAAGTCTTTATCTGCTTATTTTACAATAACTAAATGAAACATAAGTTTAATGTGTATGTGTTTGTAATCTACGTCCAGCTTTCCATTGATATATAGTTGTATTTTCATCGGAGAAGGTGTTTAACTTCATTGAAATAAAATGATATTACACTAGGTATATCTTTTCTACCGGTATTCTTATATTTTTTTTTTTTTTTTGTAGAAGGTGACGGATGCTATAACTACACTCCGTGGATTGGAGGAGATGTTTTCTGCAGCTGTGAACGACGATACATTAATGAGGGGTGAGAGATATTAAATAATACATATATCTTGTAAAGAATTTGGTCTATTGCTCTAATGCATGGAGAAACAGTTCCCAAATGACCTTTGCGAAAGAGTAGAAATTATCTTATCCAGAGTATGTTTCAGTATACAGTAGCCATGGCTCGATACTAAGAGGCTCCTGGGAGACATGGGCGCGCAAAAATCTCAGATTCATTTCTTTTATTTCTTTCAAATTTTTATTTAGATAATTTCATTTTTTGTTTAATCTTCATACGTGACACTCCATTATTCTACCTACTCCTATAACGGCGTCATGTGCCCCCCTTCCCTGGCTGCTATAATATAGTTGGCCTCAGCATTTATCTTGATTCTTTGATTTTCCTCCATATTTTCAAGTTGTCAATTATATCTACCGGTATATAATTTACAATTCAGTAGTCATTCGACTGTACCTCATTAGAAAATAAGTAAAGTACTGAAATAATTTGTTGTTTTATCTTACAGAAGTTATATCAAAGACAAAATCCTGCATTGATGTGTTGGAACGTATCGTCATACCTCCTGACATATGTCTAGCGGAGGCATACGATTTCATGGCCAAATGCCATATCGAGTTAGGTAGGTATTGTAGGTTTTGTATGTTAGAACAAAGACCCTTGTATAAAATTGTCTGCTGTGGTATATGCTATGCTTAATGGTTCTGTTCAGTGTAAAATTATTCTTTTTGTTTTCCAGATCTCTTCCACACTGCAATTTATATGCCTCTGCTATGAAGTAGCTGGAGGCATTATGTTTTTTTGTTGTCCGTAAGTAGGTCCCGTTCTCGTAATCGCGTTATCTCAAGAACTGATTGATGGATTACAATTAAAGCCCCACTGTCCTACTTGTAGCTACTTGCTCCCTCTATATAGAAAACTTCCCAAATCGGTGCCTGTTGGTCCCCCATGATCCTCTTTTTCTTATGTTAGTTGAGAGCTGAGTTAATAGGGACTTTTAGATTTGCGTGGACTGATACGTGTGACGTCCATTCAAGGCAGTGCATTAAAAGGACGTCGATCGTAGCAATCCCCATTGTCTTCGTGCGAATCTAAAAGTCCCTATAGAGATAGCCACCTGTCAGTGACCTTGCTGTGTGGTCTAATCCCTTCTGGCCCAGTAGTATTGACAGTCTTTAAACTCAGGACGTATATGTATGTTAAAGGGCCTATGAAGTGATTGGATTTTAGGGTCATGAGGTCAAGGAAACATGTTCTGAGAACCTATTAATGGATTACGATCAAACTTGAATTTTAAAAATTGCTTCTGTTTAGGTTTGTAAAATCGCTCTATGATGGAGGCATAATTTCGTCTGCTTGCAGTCGAAGATTCATCTAGTTAAGCATTTATTTGGGTTATTTACCTGGGCTCTTTTAGAGCTCTGTAAAGATCTGGTAAATCACCCACTGCTTCCATGCTTTATTTTCTCCCACTGGTTCTATTTATAGATGAATATAAGGAAGCAGCTCCGTGGTTAGCCAAGTCCATCCCGACGATCGAATCCCGGTTCGGCAGAGACTCTATAGAGGTGGCCAATGAACTGTACAAGCTGGCCCAGATATACTTCAATGGGTAATTCTCTCTCTCTCTCTCTCTCTCTCTCTCTCTCTCTACCTCTCTTTCTTTCACTCTGTCTATATCTGTTTCTTTCTTGATCTCTCTCCTTCTATTTCCTTTCCCCTCTCCTTTTATCCCTCCCTTTCTTTCCCTCCTTTTCTTCCTTCCTTCCCCCTTCCTCTCTCTTTCACTCTCTTTTACCATTAGTATAAACTTACCTATCTCAACAATATTATGTCTCTCGATAGCCAGAAGGGCGTTAACACATAGTTAACACCCTTCAAATTCTCAACAGATGATATGAACAGATTTAAAAAGAGATTGAGGTTGCGTTCTGAGGAGAGGTTAAAAATAATTTGTGAGCTTTTTCATAGTTATTATGCAAGTGTGGAAGAACATCAGAAGAAATAAAAGTTAGCTGAAAAGCACGGCTCTTCAAATGCCTTCATATTCTAAATATAACATGTAACGACTTTAAAATGTTTACCACAGTTTTATGCCACATGTTTGTGTAGTCCCATATACATCTTTCTGCTGTGTAGAGTGCTTGCTTGTTACTTTGACCAAGACTGGGCCAAATTTCTTATCATTTTGATGATTCCAGAACCTTGCAGAACACACCAATACTTATATGCTACATGATCAACTTTTTCTGATTGATTCCACACCGTTTCTTTCACAATGCAATCGCATGACTAGAACTCAACTTTATCTTTAAGACATTGTTTCCCAATTCACCCATCATTTGGTGCCCCCAGAGGAGGGTTTCCTTTTGACATCCAGACATGATAGAAGACTACAGATATATTTCCATTCATTGACATCAAATGTAGTGATTAATTATTACTGGTGCTCTAAGTTAAACACTTTACAAATAAAAAAAAATGAACAATGGGGAAAAGGAAGGTACGATGACTGAAGAGTGACTAGAAAAGTACTCTTGTGAATTGAAAATGTATTGATTAGTTACTTCCGGTACTTAGGCGATAACTTTACCATTTTACAAAAGAAACCATGGGAAAAAATGAAGAAGGAAGAGGGGGAAGTGATTTCTCAAGCAATTATTACTTCAACTATAAGATAAAGGAGACAAAAAAAACTTTATATATTTGTTACTTAAAAATCATTAAATAACGGAAATGGAAACACAGCATAGATAAACTGGTATAAGTAGTTGCACTTTAAAGTTACACTTGAACAGCAGATTACGTTTAAAAAAAGGTGCTGGCGCCCTTCAAAATTTCATCATTTTTGTCCGTTGGGAGAGATTGAAAATGACATCATTTAAAACGAGTAATAGATATAGGCCAATTCAAGGTGTCTACGTGCACCGCAAACCGTGCCTCGGCATCCCCGAGCTATTTTTTTTTTAGATTGCAAAACTCTCTATGGTTGTCATGTTCATAGATCTTATTTTCTTGTTATAGCTGATGAGAATAAACGAACACTAATCGTTCACTTACGGTATCTGTAGTCGCGATCTACATTTTGCGCTCTAAATCCATTCCATGGCAGGCGGCAAATGTAGTAGATAAAGGACAGTTCAAGGTGACTACGTGCACTGCAAACCGTGCCTCGACATTCCCGAGCTATTCTTTTTTTAGATTACAAAACTCTTTATGGTTGACATGCTTATAGACCTCATTTTCTCTTAATAGCCGATGAACATAAATGAACGCTAATTATTCATCTATGGTATCTGCAGTCGCGATCTACATTTTACGCTCTAAATCCGTCCCCGGCAGGCAGCATTATCGTGGGAAAAACAACACAACTTCTCTCTCCGTGCGTGTCCTCTCATTGAGGACCTAATCGTGGCACAATTGGAAACCACCTATTTAAGACACAAAAGAACAAATGTATTTAGCAATGTTGCACTTTTGGTCTTGTGCATCGAGGGCAGATGAACATTGTCAGCAGAATCATTATGAAATGAGAAATCAACACCATCATATTATGTGGTCTCATGCCCTCTATGTTCAATTTGTGAAAGTTGTTGAAGCAATGTTGTCATATTACTTGTTCTCCCTCAAGTGATATAGTTAATAGGCCATATTTAGTTATCTAAATCCCCATTCATCATTTTCAAATACATTGTACTTTACTTGAAATGATTCAGATAGCCTTTGCATCAAGGAACGCAAATATTTGATTTGATACACATATTTCAAACACAATCTGTTGCTGTATGTTATTTTTCATAAGAATCATGTTATGCTATGGGGATGTTAGGATCTAATAAAGGTAAACAAAAATGAGAAAACTTGCAAAAAACCATACCATGAGTATGACACTCAAATACTAACGTGGGTGGGTTAAAGCCGTGTATCACAAACCAGTTTTTAACCCAATTTCTCTCTGCATTACTCAACTATATTCTCTCTGAATTTGGGTGTCAAACATCATTTATTCTAGTTTGATTATTTTTTCAAGTTCTCTAGAACAAAAAGATGCAGAATATTGTGCTAGTCCACCATATATATTTTCTAAAATCATTAAAATCTTTGATGACCAGTAGCCAACTTCAGTACGGTACTTCACAGTTTTCACTAGTCTGCAACCGTTTTTGATAACCTTTGACTAGCAGGCTAGTACCGTATTGATTTCAACTCCTGTTGTTTAAATATTTTTTTCATTTCAGGCTGTTTAGGCTAATGTTAAACCTTTGCAGGCATCTCCTTATACACAATAACCCCAACGAATGGGCTCCTTTTTTTCCCATCCGTAGGTTTCCAGGGGAAGAGGGTTACAAACTCATACCGGACTGATAACATCGTCTGACCCCGCCTCTGGTGCAACTCCACGCTCTATTTGTGTAATCGACCTCCCATCACCGCCATTCAACTTCCTGTCGGCGCTATTCAGACGCAAACCTCTCATGCTATCTTTAGAAAACTGTTTGCTTTATCTTGCACCCCCTGTCGTTCTTCTCCCTACAGGCAGTTCATGTTCTAAGCCAACAGCTTATTGATGCTTTTAAAGGAAAACATAAATTGGGGGCGTCTCCATTTGTGCATATCTTCATAACAGCCAATTAGCAGAGCGTTCTCTTATCAAACTTTAGCCAGAGGTTGTTAACTGCATTTACAGAGGCGTGGCCCTCCAATCCGTGACTTGGCAGCTGATCACAACTGCGCAAACCAGATGTGATGCACGTGATGGTTACAAAATATTCATGCTATTACGAAATATGGTCATGTGTCTTTCGTTTGTGAAATTGTGCCATCTGCGTTTGTTTTAGAAAGCTGCTTGATCTGCATTTGGTTTGTGGAAACTGATTGTGGAGAATTTTTGTTTGGATTTTGAAAGAAAGTTGGCCAGATCAAAATTAGTGATTTTTGTTTCACTTTCTATTAGATGATTAAAAATTTGAATATTCTTGTTCACTAGCGAATGCCAGTAGTCAATATTTGTATCTTAGTAGTTGTAGTTCATAAGATACCACGTGAAGAGCATGACAATTTATGGGGTGTCCAGTAAAAAGAACATTAAAAATTCACTAGTATTGGCCTGCACTGCATCACCCCTCAATCTACTATAATGTTAATCATTTTCTTGTTCTGTTATATTTCCCTTGATAACCATAACCATAGTAGGGTCATTGCTATCGTTTGGAAACAATATTAAAACGCTTCTTTCTCCTACAGGGGAAAACGTCCAAAGAATGTTTATGACGTAAAACCTAAAAGAAGTTTGTGTTTCAACTTTCAAAGAAACATTCTCCAGAACATTCTACACTACAGCTAACAAACTTATTAACGATAACAAACCATGATCTTGCTTATTTCTTTTAAAGGTATAGACCAGTTCTGGTCATGCGATTGCATTGTGAAAGAAATGTTGATCATCTAGCATATAAGTATTGGTGTGGTACTGCAAGGTTCTGGAATCATCAAAATGATAAGAAACTTGGCCCAGTCTTGGTAAAGTTACAAGCACTGTACACAGAAAGATGTATATGGGACTACAGGATATCTATCCAGGCCAGATAGATATGATAATTTACCAAATATGTCAATTAACAGGCGGTTTCCTGGCAAAATATGTATCATCACGTATTAGTCAAAGCATATTCTTTCACATGATTGGTAATAAGAGCTTCCATTTCATTTTTTGAGAGGGGGGCGTTTCCAAAACTGGTCTTTACCTTTAACGATTACAAATCAAGATCTTGCTTATTTCTTTCAAAGCACACCATCCCACTCTCCTAGACATTTCTGTCTCATTCAGGGGGGCGTTTCACAAAACTTGTCATCAGTGACAAATGACAGTTTTTGTTATAAGCTACTGAAATCCTTGCTTCTGATTGGTTATCAGCAGATTTGTCACTGATTTTTGTCATTTGTCATTGAAAAAAGGTTTTGTGAAATGGGCCCCAGGAAGTGCATTACAGGACACTGGTATACATTCCAGTTCATCGCTTGTGGAACAGAGCTCGTAAACCTTGATTTTAAAGCATCTCATTCTAATTTCTGCCTATTCAGCTCCAAGCATTGGGTGGAAATATCAAAAACACCGGCCCATATAACGTGTTGTTTGTTAATCAATTGTTAATCGAGGAGGAGGGGAGATGAAAAATTGACAATCGCCACAGATCAAGGGATTATAGGTCACTGCTTTATTAGGAAAAGAATCATGGCAAATGTCGAGTTTCAGAAGAGGAATGTTCGTAAATGTGTGGTTTTGGTTGACAGTTGTTTAGGGTGACTCTAACCATTTCATGAAAACACAGAGTTTGTTTGTATGCGCCGCCTTGCGTTTGTTACCGATCAACCAAATTCGCAAGGTCTCTTTTTCTTGCTCCATATCCAACCTGTTTTTAGAAACTCTTTTGTTAGCGTTTTTGTCTGTAAGGCACGGGATTATAGTCAATCATGCAAAGGTAATAAGCAGTTATGGATAGATTTAGATTTATAGGAGCGTGCATGAAAAGCGGTACATTTTTTAGAACATAATTCATTACAGAGGCACTGAAAAGGGGAATCAATGTACAGCTAAAATCCTATACATTCAATATGAACCAGGTCATGAGATCGACGCTGTTGAAAATTATACTCGGTATACCGGTAATAAAGTTAGTAGCACTAGTGACAAGAAAAATCATTGAAAAATTATGATTGATTTTTTTTTCTTTGACAATCTTGAATACGGCAACCATTCTCAAGCTTTTGATACAGAATTAAAGCCCATCTGCACTAGTTTGGCAAGGGGGATTAGACCTCCCTGCATGGTCACTGACAGGTGGTTATCTCATCAAATAAGCTCTCAATTAACATAAGAAAAAGGGGATCAACATGTACCGCTTAGGCATTGTTTGCTATATAGAGGGCACAAGTAGCTACAAGTAGTGCAGTGGGGCTTTAAGACGTCTCAATTCACAAAGGAAAAAAAAAAAGGTAACAGGTACCGTTTCCATCTCTACAATGACTAACTAAACATTCCTCACCAAACAATCTGAAGACTAGACATTTGAGGTTTTCAGAATTTTTAAATTTTATATTTCTCTATCCTATCATGAAAGTTAAAGAAAGTAAAATATCAACGTTTGACCATTACATGCAGCTAAATACATCTATACCTGTGGAAGGCTCCTGTAAGCTTTTATGAAAAAATAGTTTCAAGTTTGCTCCTCCAGAAACGGAGGCGTGTTCTTTACTGAAGTCTCACTGAGATTGATTTTCAAATATATTTCAAGTAAGTACGGTAGGTATTTTCTTGGGAGTGTTTCACAAAGACTAAGATCGACTTTAAGTTGGACTTAACTATGGCAGGTCATTCATGCCACTGGTTGCTCTCCCTATTGGCCTCTTAATGATGATATTTAGATTTGTGACCATGATTTGTATGTCCCTTGAGAAACCAATGCCAGGAAATGGTGAGAGCAAACAGTGGCATGAATGTCCTGCCATAAATAAGTCCAACTTAAAGTTGATCTTAGTCTTTGTGAAACACTCCCCTGGATGTGTTACATTTCTGAGAATGATTAATTATTAATTTTTTTGTTTTTCTCTTTCTTTTTAAATTTGTTGGACAGTAAGGAAATCGCTCCAGCAATGGAAGCCGTTGACAGAGCCCTGGAACTGTTTGTTCGTCACTACGGCAACAGCAATGAAGAGGTTTCGGATCTTATGAAGATGAAGGCTTGTCTAACGGCGCCTGACCTAGCACCCGTCTTTATGGGTTATTGAGATCGACCACAAGAGAGAGTTTTATCTCTGGCTACAGCAGATTTTATGCTGAAAGCCAGAAGGGTTTAGATTGTACACTGTGAGCCAGTAGGGTGTTATCTCACATTATTTGAGATAGAGTATAATGCCCTTCTGGCACTCTCAACATAAGGTTCATAACTGAAAAGTCTCTATTAATGAAATAAATATGTATTAGCCATATGAAATCAAGAATAATTTTGATGAACAAGAAACGTTCTTCAAAATAATCATCATAACCATGCCAGGAATGACCTCAAGTTGGCAACTTGAGATCAAGCTCTGCAGTCATGACTTTGTATCATAGAACAATACCAATAGAAACTTTATTTGGTAGAATTTCTTTTTGACACTTGAATAAACCGTATACATATTAGAATTTGTTGGGAGTCACAAAAAAGGTAAACATTGGGCTCCACTGCTTTTGATGACATTTCATCAATCTTGAAGCTCATATCAATAGAAGGGATGTGGCCCATTTATTGACTGTGATTTTAAAACTTAATTCACTTTAAAGTAATAACTTGGAGAAAGCACCTACTTGTATTTGTATTATGCTCTGTTAAGATATGACTTTGTAAAGCACCTCATTAACAGACTGTGACAAAATGGAAGCCACTCGAGGTGTATATGAGTTGCGAGAGGCAACATTATGGGGTTAAAAGAAATACAACAATGTGTGTTATCTTTATGCAGATATCTGATGATCTTAACACTTATCTATTGAATCATGCCACTACAGATTATCTGGAGCAGTTCATTGGCTCATATGGAAATAGGGTTTATGGATATTCCCAAAACTCAAGAATATATCACCAATCTAAATCATTGCACGTATTCCAAGCGTCTATCATTCACGAAGCTTACAAGTAAATATCTATGATTTCACTGAAGGGTAGGGATAATGAGCGAAAGACGTGATTACTTTTTGTGTGCAAAGATATATAGGAGACTCGCTTCTGTGCCCCAGCTTTTGCAGGAAGTCATTTCTGTTGACCCTTGTATCGTTCCATCAATTCTAAACTTCAACCACAAATGATTGTTAAAAGAGTAGGGATTAAAGTCAACACAAGCGAGAAGGGACTTTGTACATGTCTAGAATATCCAGCTTATTATGGAAATTTAAGAAGGATTCTTTGCAACAAAATTTAAAAAATATCATTTTGATTATTAATTTCAGTACTGAAGTTTAGGTTTCATAGGACTCATTGTGAATTTATATCATCCACCTATTTTTAAAGCCACTTTTAGGCTTCTGTGCTTCTTAAATTTTCTCATGATGTAATTTGAGAGTGTCAGAGGAACTTTTTGTGCATTAAGGTAATCCTGGTCATTCATGATGTGTTGCTTTGCTGATGATATAACAGTAACTATTCCTCCCAAATTGTAGATGTCAATTTTTGTAAGTTTATTTTCTCGAAGTTGAGTATCCTTTAAGAACATTAGGAAATATTTGTTATTTTTTACTCGCGTTAAGCACACAACCGAAGGTGCACGTATTATTCTCATTCGTCAAATGTTCCGGGAATTGACACGTCAAAAGATTTCGGTTTTTATCCGGAGGCAGGGGCTTACGTGCGAGGAAAATATCAGAGAGAGATGCCAACTCATCGCTTCTGTCAATCCTGTATTAATGCTTTTAATTTGCCTTAAAGCTAAATATACCAAAATTCAATCACATAGGATTAATCTGTTTTGCTTCTTAAGCACTTCAATGGGATAAATAGTTGTTTTGATAACAGCATTGGTTTAAAGAATGACGGATATTGTTGTTATGAAAACAACATCGCGTGGGCCTCAAAGCCAAATGAGATTATGTGAGAATGCTAATTCTTTTTTAGAATGTTTCTATTGTGTTGCATTGCAGAAGACACTGATATTTTGCAGGTTTGAAAACTTCAAATCCAGTCTAAATTCTGTAAACAGGAATGGCACGACATAGACATATGTCATTGACATAGCTTGAATACAAAGCTTGGGGTGAATTGGGAGTGGAGGTGAGGTCAACTACAGGCAAAAGCAATCCACATAAACGGAAAATTCAAGAAAAAAATTCAAGAACGAAAATCTGTAAAAAGTCTGCAAAATATCAAGGAAGGTTGTGTACGACAATTGTCAAGTCAGGGTGGTTCATCCATTTTGGGGTGTTTAAAGCCTGTCTGCACTAGTTTGGCTAGAGGGATTAGACCTCCTACAAGGTCACTGACAGGTGGTTATCTCATTAAATCAGCTCCCAATTAACATAAGAAAAAAGGGATCATGGGGGACCAACAGGCACCGATTAGGCATTGTTTGCTATATAGAGGGCGCAAGTAGCTATAAGTAGTGCAGTGGGGCTTCAATGTTGGGATCATTGGTGGGTGGAGGGGGCACTGGTATTGTGCTCTTGAAGGGAACCTATCTTACTAGGTAGATTGAACATGAGAAAACAAGGCCCTCGAGTGAGAGTGGGTGTGGAATGGGGTGAAATTATCTCCTTTTCATATTGCCTTCTTCCTCTCACTTTCTTTCTCTATTCTGTTGTCTCTTTCCACCATCTTAAAGATAATAGAGTACTGGGACTGTTTCACAAAATCTTTTTTCAATGACAAATGACAAAATCAATGACAAATCTGCTGATAACCGATCAGAAGCAAGGATTTTATTAGCTTATAACAAAAACTGCCATTTGTCACTGATGACCAGTTTTGTGAAATGGGGCCTAGGTCATGCTACTACATCTTTAAAGCCCCTCTGAAATATCTGGAGCCCGAAATTTGTTGGCAAAAATTAACTTAAAATGTACAATGATGTGAAAGGGTATGTCATTTAACACACACTTCTGCAAGGATTTTCAAAACAATGTATTTGAAGACGAATATTGATGACAGAATGCCATTTGGGGCTTATTGTTATACATGTATGCAGAAAACCTCAATTTTGTATTTCATTAATATTCGTCTTCTAACACATTTGTTTTGAAAATCCTTGCAGGTGAAATTTTGCAATCAATTTTTTTTGAGCTTCAAATACTTTAGAGAGGCTTTAAGGATACTGACTAGAAGCTGTGCACAATAATTTATGTATACTGTGAGATTTTGGAATGATTTAAAAAAAAAAAAAATTTACTCAGTCTTGGCTGAGAGATTCCCATACCGCTTGCTTGGTTGTTCACAGTTGCCGTTCATTTACATATTGTTAACAAATCTGCCACAGCCGGTTTAACTCTTCATATCTGAACGAACCTTGATAGTTCTCCTCTCCTAAATCTATTTCCCACTCCTTCATCGGTTTCTTTCAGTGTTTCTTCCTTCTTTCTAACAAAGGGATCACAAAGATTATGGGTACTTTACAGTTGATGTCTGCAACAAACATCATTGTATGTGTATGGGTAAACACAGAGGTTTGTTTCTGTGTTGGAATCCACCCTTCCCTATTCAAAAGGTCCGTAAACATGATTAGATTTATATATTTTTAGAAATTTTACATGTTGATGAATGCAGAGATATAATCTTTTCATCGGTGTCCATGTATTCCGGAAGCTTCAAAGACTGAGATTAATATTTCATTTTCAAGGCATTTTGAAAGGAATGAAACATGTTTTGATATGAAATGAGCCGTTTGAGTCCTGATATTGCTCTTCAGTTAGATAAAAATATGAAAATTAAAAAGAAATCCCTTTCTATATATTATTCTTGCCGCAAAGCATCTTTGAAACATTTATGTGTTAAAAAAAATAGGAACATAAAGTTGGTCTTCTTCTTTCTTCTTCCATTCGTCACCATCTTATTCCGTAAATGTCTTGTCGTAAATTGTAAAATATCAAATTATTTGTATTTATTCACATAGTGAAGATCATTCCAAATGTCTAAATTGTGTAACTTCTAAAAGCTGTAAATTTACTTTCAGATGTCATTGAACTGACGAGCTTTCCATTGATGTTCTTTTAAACATTTTAATGTATTATATGCGTTTTTGTATTCAGTTGAAACAGTAACTTTTGAGTTCCTGTCAAGTGATGACTTGACTTGTGGAACTATTGTGAGAGAGAAATGTATATTTTAATCATGCCTTATCATTGTATTGATATTGTGATTGCTAGCTCTGACTTTGATGGTTCATTTTAGTGATAAAATTGTGTTGGTTAAGGTCATTGATTTGATGTAAATGTGCATCAGAATTGTTTTCTTCAGAAGCTGTAAGAGGATCTGACCAGATAAATGTTTTTTTGTTTTGTTTTTGCATTGGACTAATATGACAGACAATTTAAATAGGAATCATGGTACATAATATAACATGTGAATCATTTAACCTCTTGTCACAAGTACTGAATTTGACTTGCTTAGTAAAAAGCAAATGCGTATTTAGCTTTCATGTACTTTTCAAAAGGATAAAACATTCTATTTTTATAATTTTTAAAGGATTACACTTGTTGGTAAAAATTATAAATAAAGTAGGAGTAGAAAGCTCCAGACTTTTTATGAGCAGCTGGTAGATGTAAACTGCTATTCATTCTCTGGATAGATTTTGCCGTTTATGCTTTATAGCATGCAAGTTAAATGCACATTATTTTATAAATTTCATCGAACAAACAAAAACAAAAAAGATTCTTTTAATTATTAAACAGTACTCTTATACATATTGTAGACTTTCTATCAAAGAACTTTGATCTATTGTATGTGAATACTCTTTTAATGTTTTTAGATAAGAAATAAAGAGCTATTTATTTTTTTGAAAGTTTTTTCATTAAAAGCAACACAAATTGCATACACTATTGTGTTGTGTCGTTTATTGGCTATATTTTAACAATTGTGTGTGTGTTTGGTTGTTTTTCCTCTTCTTTTTTTTTAAATAGTGAACATTATATTAATGAGATACAAGAGATTGTGTAATTAAGAAATAATACTTTCATGCAAAAGAGACAAAATTAGTCCTAATTTCATATTCACCCACTTCAAAATGTTTATAACAATTGAAAAATATACCAAAGTTTAAATTAATAGGATGTTAAATATTCAGCAATGAAATATGGTTTACTAACCTAATATGGTTTGATTTTACTACAAGCATTATAAATGTAAGTAATACTCTTTATTATTTGTGTTTTTAGTTTTTGAAATTCTGGTGTAGGCATTTGATCACACATCATGACATGTTCTATCTACTGTGTTTTTTTTTTAAATCAAAACCAGTGCAAAACCCTCGGGGGAAGTATATTTATAATCTCTTATTCTGCTATATTAAGTCATATTGATGTAAAATTAGGTGTTGTACAAACTTAAACCATACATGAATTTCAGGAAAATGTATCATTGTCCAGCTTATTTTCTGAATATGAGGAATATTATTATTTTGATTATGTATTGAAAGTTTATCTCACAGTAATCACAACGATTTGTTTGTGATTATTGCTAGATAAACAACTTCATACATGTTTTTCTTCCTTCACTTCATTCATATCTTTATTTATTTCACTTTAAACCTTTAACAATGCTTCATTCAATCCTGAATTCAGAAAATAATCTGGATGAAAAGCAGATTGTTAAATTACACGTATGGTTTATAGATAATAAAAATATTTGTATATGAAAAATACATAGCTAAAATATTTCCTGTTTGAGGTGGGAGATCATTTCAATCTATAAAAAGAATTAGTTTGACTCAACTGTAACATATGTGTTTATTTGTCATGAAATCCAAATCCTGCTCCACTAATGAACTGCTCCGATAATGAAGATGATATCAACCAATCGTATTCAATCAGTATTCAGAGATTTATGGATGTAAATATATTACCAATTTGGTAGTGGTAACTCATAAAATAAGAACAGTAATCAAATTGACCTTGAAATGTATTGATAGCAAAGCTCTGATCGAAGTTGACAGTTGCAGTTGGTATTCAGCAAGGAGTTAAATTACAGTTGTATATTTTAGTTAGAATGATATTAATTTTCATCGATTCTGTGATTTTAAATTGAGTTCTGATTTCACTTTTTATAGTAAAGTATCATTCGCAGGTCTGATTCATTTTTTTTTAATGGCACTCGTATTCTATAAGGAGGATTTCAAAGTCGTGTAGTTCAGTTTTACATCAAATTATTTTCAAATAACACAAAATGAATGCATAATCAAAGACAACCGCGTAATACATAAATTAGTTTCAAAGTTCCACATGACATTACGAGATTGAAACACATTCCTTTATAGGCTTAATAAAAAATTCAAGTTACCCCCCCCCCCCTTTGGTATAAAATCGGAACACTGAAATCATTTAAGGTTTTATGTAGTTGACCGGTTTTGCCCCCCCCCCCTTCCCTTACAGTATAGTAACCCCTTGCGACTCATATTGCCAAATGCCAAGTGTTCTCTGACTCTTTTGTTTATTTATTTATTTATTCAATTAGATTTATTTACCACTTGTGGGATTGAACATTCTTGTCAGAATGAGTGTTATTTTTCATTCGGGTCCATTCATATTTTATTTTATTTTATTTTAACAATACAATCACAGAAAACGAAATATCCGAACCAAAAACTCAATGCACATATTAATATGAACATCAAAATCAGAAAATCAAAGAGAAATACACATAAGAATATAATAAATACACACATAACCGTATACACTCCAGTGCGTGAATCGTCGAGTGGTGGGGGCGGAGTGGGGACAGAAGGGAGGTAGCTGGCTCAAAATTATAAGCTGTTCCTATATAAGGATCTGAAATTAAATGGTGTTCGTCTATCTGACGTAACAAAATATATTTAGGGCAATATTATCTACAGATTCTGCCGTTGGTACTAACTGACAGTTATCTCTTTACAATGAACGGTAAAAGTAAAGACGGGGACAAATCTAAGCGATAATCAGCAGGAGAAAGAGACGCATGTAATACACAGAAATACAGGTGTAGCCTATTTCAATTGAATGGTGATTCTATAAATTATATTGGTAAATGAGATGGATGTGATAAACAAGTGAAGAGGAGGAGTTTCTAGAAGGAAAAAAGTAGATCTTAGGAGCTGTTGTCATTTTATTACTAATTTTATAATTAATATTATCTAAATTATCTTATATTCGATCTATCTTCGTCTCCTGAAGTATTGAAATATTAATTAGACAGTATATACAAACAAAGCGTTCGTCCATCAGAAAGAATTTCATCTTTCTTATTTAAAATTCCATATCATATTGTTTGCAAAGTAAACTATTGCAGTATGTTATGCATACCTGTCATTAAAAGATCCCTTGCTTAATCCTTGCCCGGTGAAAGACATAATCCATATTTCAACAAGACTCTGAAATCCACAGCTTGACATAACGATGACGAAAATGATCACGACGGTGACTACGGGGACGATTATTATGTTTCACGAAAATGCGAAGCACTTTGATCCTATAGTATGTCCAAACTCCACCTTAGACTAAGACTAACAATTAGCAAAATATCATATCTATAAATCTATACCAGCAGCAAATCCCTAGAGTCTTTAAAAATTATGATATCGGCATGTTTATGAAGCATATAAATACAGAACAAAAGCAATTTTACGATTTTGCTTGAGAATAAATCAACGCTCATGCGAACATTACTTCAAGTCGGAACAAACACATCAAAGGGGCCGCTGCGGTCTTCTTCGTCAATACAGAGAAGAAAGGATTTACAGTGCATTCATTAGATATTTTATGAATAAATGAAATATATAATAAAAATAGGGACGATGACATGGTTAAGCTTATCTATTGGAATCCGTTGTTTTTCTCAAACAAGATCTTTCGTTCTTCATTTCATTCTCTCACTCTCGCGAATCCTCCTCCTTCCTCATCATATTAAAATGTCATTCTCGATTCTCTCTTCTTGCAAACTGTATTTTAAAGGTCAAATTTGGTTTCCGGGCCACAATGTTTCCTTCGATCTCTATCTCTCTTGTCATCTCGATAATCATCTTTCTTTGTCACGGTAAAGAAGAGTGATACCCACAGTCTCTATTCTCACGACCATCATTCTATAATTTGAAGGGGGAAAGCCCATCGTTTCGTTTTGAATTAAATCTGATATTCCGTTCTGCCCCTTTTTTCGAAATATATAATTGTTCGCGATAAGTTTCAAGTTGAATCTCGAAATGAATCACTAAACGGAAAAATGAATGAAAAAATCCCTTTCATGTACCCCTCAAGTTTTTGATTTAAAAAAAAGGGGGAAACAAAACTATCAGTATAATTCTTATGTTAATGATAATTCAAATGCTTTGCAAAACAACACTTAATTTCAATTCTTTGTTATGCCAATAACGGTGCTTTTGTGATTTATGTAAGTTTGATTTGTATTATTGTATATCTTTGAATGTAAGCCATGCATAACTAATAAATCCTCTGATGAGGCAAAGAAAAAAAGAAAGTTTTTGATATCACAATCATATTCTAAAATGTACTTACTTACCGTGACTTAATCAACATATTAAGTTGGACAGAGGTGGGGATGGGGCGGTTAGCACATTGTAGAATGGGGTATCTCCGACGAGGAAAAAGAAAGAAAAGATTTTATGAACTTTGGCCGTGTTTCGTTGACGGAAAATTATATGTACAACATTTTAAGTAAATAGTATTACTCTTTTAATAATTACTCAAGTTGGAGAATGGGCTGGGCCTGGGGGGGGGGGGGAGATGTGGATGGGACACTCGTCTTTCTATAATTATGGATGAATAACGTGCTATAATTATGATTAGGGGCGACTTAATTACTGTTTAATAGGCAAAACATTCGGGTTCCTTCCCGATATATCTGATTGGTGAATGTACAGGTGGAATACTGTTCTACACCCCCAGCCCCCCCCCCCCCCCTCGTAGGCCTACTCTAGTACGAAGAGTGCAGCGGGGTCTTGACTTGCATAAAATCCTCCATTTTACTCCTTATCCTAGGGACGGACTGTTATCCACTGCAGCAAAGCAGCCGTCTATGGAAAAAGGGAGGGGCACGTTCTCAATGTTAACACAAAGCGCAGGCTTCTGTCATCTTTCTGCCCCCCCCCCCCCCCCCCCCTCTCCCTCCCTCTCTCTCTCTCTCTCTCTCCCTTCTGTTCCTCCCTCTTTTGTCGTTTATTTTGCTTTTCTATTTCGAGATTGTTATGTATACGCAAAGCACATGTATCGAATTTTCTTCTGGGTCTATTCGGGCCTATCGATGCACACAATCCGCCGTCTCTTTTCTCCAGCTTTGCTTGTTGTTTGGCGCTCTCTACCGTTGTAAATGTGTTAACCCCAGAATAGAAAAGGAGATCATTCCAAGGAGCTTCATGATCCGTATAACCGTGTTGGTTGCTTTATGGATATAGTGGGGAGGGGGGGGGGGGGGGGGGGCTTTGGACGGCTGCCCCTCCTCGATAATTTTACTTTGGCAAACCACCTTCGTCAGGGCACCCTCGCCACTCTTATTTTGATGACAAATTTGCTTTTTATAAAAGAAACTATTAAAAAGAAAGAATGGAAAGTTGAAGGAGGGTAAGAGATCACTCTGAGCTCCATGGTGAAATTTCATATAGGCCCATCTAAGTTTTCGGATGCTCCATGAAATATAATTTTAAATTCAATTACTGGTATCGGAAAATGAAAGGACTCTGATCAGTGTTGTAGGCCTACTTATTGAATGAAAAAGAAATGTCCAATTTCAAATATGAAATAGACTCTACTATAGTATTTTTTTATTTGTGTTTTGCGGGCCAAGAATATGAAAGGAATTTGAAAAAGAAAAAAAGCGAATGATATGGATAGGAATATGAATATAGGCTGAAAGAGAAGAAGGCCTCACCCGGCTAAACAAATTTGGTGGGCAATTGAACATACACAAAAGCGGATCCGTCGAATATTTTGATAGACACCCCCCCCCCTTATTATAGTTGCTACCAATATCATGTTATGCATATCAATTCCTTCGCGCTCCTTTTGGGAGATCAACCGACCCGCGCGCATTTTATATTACATGACATATGGTAAAATTCTCGACATCTTTTTACACTTTTCTTTACCATTAAAAATCGAAATTGAGAATAATATCCTCAATCGAGATATGAGAAGAAGGAAACATTTCCTTTACATTCCATGTAAAACCATGCCCTTACTTGAAAAAAAACCTCGGTCACTTTGACGTTGAACTTTACAATCCATTTAAAAAAAATTACTCTCTCATACACAATGTCAATGGATCGGTCGCACTGTGCTCGGTTGCCTTTCAATAAACCAATCTTTAACTTTGCAGCAACGCGTTTTGCGTCAAATTTGTAAATCCTCAATCACAGACAATGACATATGATACGTAAGCTTTTCATACATATAAATTTCATTTTGATTGATTCATTTTTAGCTCCGTCACTTTTCATGTCAAATCATGCTTCATGTCCCATTTTAGAAGCCCGACCCAGGGTTTTGTGCCAGCTAGCCCTGTGTATGTACGTAATGCTATGCATACACATATAACTGAACATGCATAAGTACAGTACATGTACACACGCAGCGCAGCGCGTACGAGCGCACTGCACTACATTTCATTGGGTCAGTACCATTATGAAAATAGGGGAACAATGAGTGGGATGGGTTTAGTGCCGTCACAATAAACTTGCGCATTACACGCGTACGTATAATTAGAGCAATTTATGCACCCCAAGAAATAATGAATACAGCCCGACCTCTCTACACACAGAACTGCACAGATACCGCACAGTCCGGTCAAGGCGCACGGTACGCGTAGCGTTAAACTGCCAAATTTACAGAAATTGTGAGGAGCGCTTTTGCTATGAAAGGAATTGATATGGCCTTTGCTTCCCAGTTATTTTGACCATTCACCCCTCCCCGCCCATTACGTGGTTAATTACAAGGATTCGTGTAGAGTTCTCAGACTAATTTGAAATAACAAAAGAAATAGCGTCCCTATTACAAAGTTGTTGTGAGTTTCATGAGAAGTATAGCCAGTCATAAAAATCAAGTATATTCTGACGTTTCTGGTGAAATGACGCTAGTAATCTTATATAATTGAGGCCCATTGAGGAGTCCTATTTTTATTTAAATCAGCCAACGGTCTTCACCTTTCAAAGTTTTTCTACGACCACTCGTTGGGAGAAAAGAAGACGTATCGAATCCAATCGAGGAAAACAACTAAAGGCACCCGAGTGTATCAGTTTATTCTCTTTTGTTGGCAAACAGCTATTGTCAAAACTTCTTTCTGAAGAAAAGAACCTTTGAAAACATCGAGATGTTCCGAAAGTGCGCTCTTCCCATGGTAGTAGCTGCCCTTGAGTACCTCCAATCCCTCATAAATTGAATGCCAAATACTCATAATTTTGATAGTAAAATCACACTTCTTAACTACCAGTAGTAATTTTATATATAATAAAAACTTAAAAAGTAACATGAATTTTATAAATAATGCATAACCTTGTATTTGAAACTATTTTACATTTTCTTGGAAAGTCTTACGGAGGGGGTTAGCTTCTTTGTGGAATAGCATGCTGTAGGCTATGATTCAAGATGGCGTCTTCGATGACGCTTCACGACGAAAATGCCAAATTAGTTTAGCTAAACTCGGTGTCGAATTTCCTTGGATTTGTATGCTTTTCTCGGAGAAACATCAGTATGGAATACTATCAGGAATAATATGGAGAAAATAAGAGACAGGAAGAAGAGGGGCAAGGTAAGATATGGATTTGTATACGTCTAACATGAAGCCTCTATAATGTTCGTTTGAAATCGAGGCGGTAGCTATCTTTGCAACGGGCTGGGTCCGGCCTGTGACTGGGCTAGCTCGGGCGTTGTGTATCGCGTTACGTTGCTTCCTGAATCTTGTTTCGCAGGAAGGGTGTTTCGTTTTTGTTCGTCTCTGCGCCTAAGCAATGAACCCATATTTATTATTGTTGACTTCTATGCATTTGTGAAAATGTATTAATTAGGCTAGTAACGTAAATCCAAAGTTTGATTAGACTATACAGTCTCTATGCCAGTCAAGAAAGAAAGAGAGTGGCAGCACACATGGGCAGTGGGAGTTCAAAAGTTAAATCAAATTCTGTCTCTGACTTGTCCGAGAATCTGAGACTCGAGCATGATTTTTGTTCAATATTGTTTTGTATTTTAAGTGAAGAATAAGGTATTGATATTGTTTTGTATTTTTAAGTGTAGAATAAGGTATTATCTTGGATGTAAAGCGCATTGAGAGTTCTGTCAGTTCTGAAATGCGCAATATAAAAATGTATTATTATTATTCTAGAGTCTATTATTATCTGCATAGCGCCCTTGTCTGCGCATAGAACTAGATTTCTATACGTTCTTGTGTGATTCTAATTTTAAATAAAACACGCACCAACACGAAATGTCCGTCTCTAATAATTATAGCGATACATATTCCTCCAAAAAAAAGTAACAAATAGTCTAGACCGTCTAGATCTAGATCTAGTGACAAATATTAAATATTTTAGAAATTTTATTCACACAACCACAACATGCTATAGATCTACATGTAGATCTAGATCTAGATCTATTTAGACCTACTTTAAAATCCTGAACTGTGTGTAAAGTGAATGAGTTCACAACATGGGAACCTTTGTTGTTTTTAAAGTCAAAATCATTTCTTGTGAATATGATATTGTTCTTGCTTGAATTTTGACAACTATTTTGCAAACTTACATGTACTTTTTAGAATGTAAGGAATAAGATGAGATCAAGCACTAGGAGAATACAATAGAACATTTTGAGTGAAATTTCAGGTACGCATACATACTGTACATGTAGGGCTCCCCTTCATAACTATATGGAAGAACACATTTAGTCACAGAGTGATTGACGACTGGAACTCTCTGCCTGAAGTAGTAGTTCAGGCTCCCACCATAGACACCTTCAAATCCAGGCTTGATCGTTGCTGGAAGGAACAGTGTCATATCTCTCAATACTCAAACTGATTTCTTTAATTTCTTTGCTCCTGGGACATTGTACATGTACATGGTACATTGTCCAGTCAAGATGCAACCTCTTGCCCCTCTGCCTCCCTTAAAGAGAATTATTATTAAAGAGAATGAGTACAAGAAGATAGACCAAGAAGATAGACCAAGAAGATAGACCTGGAAGCTCGACTGCTGTCTCAGCATTCTTCCAGTATTTGCGGTAAAGGTAAAGGTAAAGGTATAGTATAGAAGCATCATGATTAGTCAATGACAAGAAATAGTATGGCCATAGGCAGAGTGCCAATTATACCTGTGCAATTCTAATAAAACAAAACATGCAAAAAACATAACATATGCATTCGTGCAAAAAAAAAAAAACAACGTAAAAACCATTGAGAAAAGTATTCACATGTGCCTCGAAATGCCATATTTCACATCAAACATCTCAAAAATGAATGAGTGCTCAAATGTGGAAACCTTTGATTTTGCAAGGTCAAAATGGCACAGCCACCTTTTCTTGTGAAATTGACATTGTTCTCGCTTTTAATGTTGACAAAATTGTTGGCATCTTTTTATTTGTGCTCTTATGAGAAATAATTATCATAGTACATGTACAGTATGTGCACATGTAAGCATTAGAGGAATACAATTGAAAATCCTTGTCAATTATTGCAAGAATCTTCAGTGTTGAAGGAGGCAGATTATTCATAAGAAGAAGAAGAATGTCAAGTCAAATGTTAGGTGCGCAGGCATAATTGTACATGTAGGGCTCCCCATCATAGTATCATACACATACCGGTACTCACTTGTAGGCTCGCTACAACTGTTCATTTGCACTGTAGAGATTAAGTACATGAGTAAGTTACAACAAGAGTATGAACACAGTATTACAAATTTAACCTCACATGTACATTTGAATACATGTGCAATTGTGCACTGTACTACCTGAACACAAAGCGTGGATTGGCTTTTGGATCATACAGATTTTAATAGGGCCCCTCCCCCGAATACATGCAGCTCTAAAATCTATGAAATAGCTTTAAAACATATGAAACCAAACTTGTGACTTTTGATGATATGTTTGAAGACACATAAAATATACATATGAACATGTACATAAAAATGAAGAAGCTCATCAAGCAAAACTGCTTCACGAAGTTTACCAGTTGATACTTACATGTACATTTTTTTGTTAATTTTGATCACTGTATGTCCGAACTCAAACAGTGAAAAAATGTCGACCTTTTCCTACACCCTCCAAATCTCCAGAAGTTCACACGATGATGGCAGCTCCAAACGGAAATGAAAGCTGGTAACATGTCATTTAAAGTGTGTCATGTACACCTTTGATTATTTATGAAAGCTCACTTTCTCCCTCTGATATTCAATCAACAAATTCCAGGACTTGAACTAGAGCTCTGGAGCTACAGTAGCACAAAGGATTCAGTTTATTTAGACTACCTTGAACTGTTCTATGGGTGATTTAAGTTTCTTTAATAATGAGTCATTACAGCCAATTGTGCTTGCCTGGTGTTTATGCCACTTATGACAAATAATGTAACACCAAGTGTAATATGGTCATCGTGCATCACTTTACAAAATATACAATTAGTACTGTTTCATTGAAATCCATACAAATGTACATGTCTAGAAACACCATGTGGAGTATTTTCACCATGCAGTATTCTACATGTATGTGTAGTTGTGTACAGGTGCAGTATTATTGTTTCTTTAGAATTGTTTCATTGAAATCTTCACATGCAAATATGGATTACATCATTTTGAAATGAGGAATGTTTATTTCAAGATTTGGGAATCACCAAACATACTGTATGAAATACACAGTGCAGATTTGAGCTTTTATAGAGGTCATAAAGGCCTGATACAGTACATTTACATGTACATGTATGTACATGTACATAATTACAGAGAGATGAACACTGATTTTATATTTCAAAGATTTTATAATTGAAATCAATCATGGACTGCATGTCCTTGTCCTTACTTCTTGTACAATCGGATTAATTTGAAGTTACGAATAACGTATCTCAAAGACCTTATATTGACAGGAGAAACAGACATTCAAAAAATGTATTGAAGCTTCAAAGATTATGTATACCCATGTACTGTATACTCTTCAAAGTTTACAATCTCAGCCGACTGAGCCAAGCCCCTCACTGTGTTGTGTGCGGAACATGGTAGCGTTCATAGCTTCCCGTCTCTGCTGCTTAAAGGTGGTGTGAGGTTTAAATATCAGGAGATAAGACGTACAAATGTTTACTAAGGTTGCATCAATATTTTTGTAGGCATGCATCAACTTTGTCTGGAAGCATTATGCAACAGAGTACAAAGTCTAGATCTTTATTTACTATCCATAGCTCAGGTAATGAACATGGTATTAAAGTACTATGTACAACATGTATGCGCCCACCTGTCAGAGAATTTCTGGAGTGAGCCATGTTGATGCATGCTACTCAAAGAATACTGGTACATTTGTAATTACTATCTTTCATTTTTGTTTTTAAATGAATACTGATTTTACACTGTACATTGGAGGTTTTGCTAGATTTTCTGTAGAAAAAGTTGAGGTTTGGAAATGAGTTCAAACGGTAGTAGTCACTGCATGCCTTGA
The DNA here is from genome assembly GCA_035222895.1 of Strongylocentrotus droebachiensis. Lineage (NCBI taxonomy): Eukaryota > Metazoa > Echinodermata > Echinoidea > Camarodonta > Strongylocentrotidae > Strongylocentrotus > Strongylocentrotus droebachiensis. The sequence goes on along the minus strand of JAVYIG010002670.1, from coordinate 126,060 downwards.
CATGTTTTGCTTTATACATGTACATGTAGCTAAAGAATCAATGATCTACATGTACAGGTAAACATGTTTTCGTGAAAAACAAAAGACAAAACAAATAAAACACAATAACAAACAAACAAATGAAAAGCAAACTCTCCATTGAAGATGTCCATAGTTTGTAATATGACATAAATAAAGAAAAATTGTCCAATATAGATATCACAGTCACATGACACGGTTGCTATTTTGAATTTGTAAGAGTTTCATTTTGTAAAAGAAGACAACCAGTCCATAATGTCACGTCCTAAAAAGGCACCTAAGTTCACTAGTTAGTCATTGTTGAATTATTTGAACCCTGTACCAGAGATAGAGATGGTTCTATTAACAAGTATGCAGGTGATTGATGGTACCAACCTCGAAAGCTGTCATATTGTACAAAGACTTGAGAGAAGAATGCTGTCCAGAACAAAGAAAAGAAGAACCCAGTGCACATTTCTGAACTCATCCTGGAAGATTCAGTTAGTTCTGTACAGTTAGTTGTATTGATCAGCATTCACTAATCTTGACTGAATTCTAGTAATTTATAATGTACATTACATGTACACATGTACAGTATGAGGATTGCTTCGTCAATTAATTGAGGAGTGATAAATATTCATTAGACATGTACATGTACATGTACACAGAAGGTGTGTCACTTACCATCTACAGTACATGTAATTAAGAATGTATGCAATAGGTCTTTGGTGTATTGGATTCAATGGATCATATCAGAATTATTCATTTTGACTGAAAACTAGGATTTTTAAAGATTAATGAATTGAGGAATGGTATTCACTGTAAGTTTGAAAAGTTATCACCTTCTAAAGGTGAGAGTTCATGAAGGAGACCCCAAGTAAGCTGTATTAATCAAGTGATCCATTTTGACAGAAAACCTGAATTAAAAAAAAATTTGTTTTGTTTTTCAATGAATTGAGGAACGACAGTAAAAGTATATGTTGACATTCATGCCTGAAGTGAGAGATTTCTTCAACGAATTGAGCAATGATGATTGTAATCGGTGTGGAAAGTTTTCATGTGAATTGAGAGTTCATCTAAAATAACCTCTGATGTTCTGTAACTTGTATGACTATGATACAAGATGTTTACAATCAATGCTGACATTTCCATAAGAACCTGTCCAATTGAGGACCAATATCCATTTTCTTTGCTGAAAAATCTCCTAAGTGACGCCCCATGACAATGAGAATTACATTACTTCTTAGTAACGACAGCACCCTTAACGTTTCATCACTCAAAGTGAGAGAAAATTAATGTTGCGTCTCGTAATTCTGCGGTTATTTGCCATTCCTTGATTCAGTGAAGTTCATCCTTGTCACACGGCCCTGGAAGATTAAAATGGACAGGTTGTGCCGATGCATCTTAGGTGAAATATCAATCACAGACCTATCCAGCTGCCAAGATGCGTTTCATGGAGAAGGTATCTCCCAGATGTGCACATTTCAGATACTGGAATTTATTGACATTTTTCACTTTCTTTGTTACATGTACATTTAGTCATTTGAACATACCTGTAGGTTGTATTTTCAAATTTCTTAGAAGCTGTTTTCAATGCTGCTCTTTTCAATAATAATTAACAAATAACATAGTGTTGCATGCAGTTTTCTTGGTTATTTATGCAGTCCATAGCATTTTGGTTTGGATAGGATTTTCATGCTGGCACAATAAATTGCATATACTGTATGTATTTCTAGTAGTAGTAGTACATTTGTTACTTTTAATTTTTTCATTTTGTTGTTGATGTTGGGGGGGGGGGGGGGGGGATCAAATGTACTGTAGATGTCTATCCCAAGTGATTACATGGTACAGTGAGTGTTAATTCACTTGGAATGTTGAATTATAAATGCCTTTGACCATCCATTGTTTTGGGAGGGCAAACTCTTGTTATGATGAAAGCGTGCTCACAGAAATCAATATTGGCTTTGGAGATGTGGTTGGTGAATGGTGATGTCATTAAACTCAAACTGTACTGTTTTCCATGTAGGCTATGTACACTCTTTGCAAGGCCACTATTATGTGAATACAATGTACAGTCATGGACATTGTATGTGGTGAAAATAGTTTTCATTGTTTGTGAAGATGTTATTCTCAAACTGTACAAGAAGTTTTTTGTTTTGAATGACCACCTGATACAATGTATATTAGTATCTTTTTCATTATGAAATTTACATGTAGTAGTAGTAGCTGTCTGTTGCGAAGCAACAATGACCGCCTTCACTTTCACTTTACAGCTGTTCTCCATACAGCTCGCTGGCGTGCAGCAGTTGTCCAATGGATGAGTTGTACATTTGTACATGTAGGTAGTACATAATGTACAATGTACATGTACATGTACTAGATGTAAATGTAAATGTAAATTTGTTATATTTACAAAGTACATGTAGTAGTTTACATTTTTAGTATATTGTTGCAAAGGTGGTGTTAGAGCCTTAGAGGTAAATACACTGTACATGTACAATGTAGACCAAAGCAAATGAGACTGTCACTAATGACCCGCTAGACCAACACAGTCTCTCTTGGGCCTTCTGAGATGCTATCTGAGAATTCACTAGTATAGACCCAATGTCCTCAAAACTGACATGACTCTCCTTGGCCTTTTGAAAACTTTTGATGGGATTTCATGAGACTGAATGTTTAGCTCTGTTTAAAAAAGCACTGGGGAAAAACTGCTTCAAAGGTATGGTTTGTTGGCTTCTCCCTTATAACTTGTATCATGTGTTTTATTAGAATGAACAATATTTACAGCTCTAGCTAATCTCAAATATTTTGACATATTTCTGGCAGTTATAAAATACACATACATTATGGGGCACAGAAATATTTGTATAAGTCAGGGTGATCAAGGTATGCTAAATATTGATAGAGTTATCAAAAGAGACAAGGAAAGTATAAGAAGAGGAGGCTTCAGTCGCTCAAAATATTGTCTAACTGTCTGTGATCAGATGTCACTCTTAGCAAATAAATTGACAATAAATGTATTTGTATTGACATTCCAAACTCATATTTTCGTAAAAACTTGATTTGGTGCAAGCAACATGCACAGGACGCAAGTTGGTAATTGCACATGACAAAGTTTGGCTAAAAATGTGATTAGAAGAGCTGAACATGCATTTATTTAGCCCTACAGGCTACAGCTCCTCTTAAGGAAATAATAAATTACTTTTTGTGAGGCCAAGCATTTTGTAGATGTACATGTAAGGCCACATTCTTCCAAAGTACACACGATTAAAACGTAAAATACAGCTTGAGTCTAACTGAATGAAACGTCAAGTTCTGGCTTTTCCATTTGCACGTCAATAAAGGCAGTGTTAATGGCATTGCTGTCTGGTCGCTCAAGATGTCAAAATCATTCCACTAATTCAATCTCCATTTTCAGTGCCACAAGCATCTTGATAAAAAAGATCTGAAAGTCTTGTCTTACATCTTTTGTCAAATGGCGCAGATGGCATTTTAAAACACCAGAGGACCCGACTTCATTAAAAGCTAATTGCATTTATTGCCTGTCTCTGTAATATGACAAATTGCCCTGAACTCTCTGGAGTGAGATTATGAAAGAAACGGCAGAGAACTCCCAACTCCGCAAGTGGGCTTCATGCAAGTTTGATTTGATAGAAGCGCATGGAGGCACATAAATTATGAATTTACATTGCACCTGTACGTTTTCATGTAGGCTACAGCCTGTACTTTTAAACCCTGTTCATACACGTGGCAATAACGAGCCTCTCCCCCCCCCCCTCCCCTGAACAAAATTGTAGAAAAATGAAAATGGTGTAAGTGTAGTGCGCTTCACATTTCTGCATCTTATATACTGTACATGAATACAAACATGCATACGGGCACCTGTTGCATGAAGCTAATTTTTTTTCTTCATCAGACTTCCCATTCATATACTGTACTTGTTAACTGGGTTCTCATTTTGGTGAAGAGGGTTTTTAAAGATAATCTTGAGTTCTGTTAAAAAAATGAAAATGAATTCCCACAGAATCAAACAAAACTAATACACTGAATGTTCAAGGTTACAAATACCGTAAATGTCATTTGCCAAACAACTTTGGTAGAAAATGTATACTGGCTGAGTAATGAGCATAGAAAGATAAGGAAATCAAGGAAAGTACATGTAGGCCTGACACCATTTGTGTAGTCCCATATAAATGTACATCTTTCTATGTACAGTGCTTGTTACTTTGTAGACTGGGCCAAATTTATTAAGATTTTGATGACTCCAGAACCTTGCAGTACACACCAATACTTAATGTACATGATCAACTTTTTCTGATCCATTCCTCACCTTTTCTTTCACAATGCAATCGTATTACCAAAACTTAACTTATATCTTTATAAAGTGGTTTAACTCATCCTGTATGAACAGGGCCTTAGTGTAGCTGTAAGGTGTTGTTGATGGCTTCAACCTTGGACCTGTCCATTAATCTTTAAGAAGATTATCCATCTATTTTTAAAGGACTGTGTAAAACCAGGGAACTTGTGAATTGTTTAACCATAGCCGTTATTTGCTTCAAGAAACTTTCTCAAATTACAACATTTGTTTATGTTGTGATGTGATTATTATGCGGAATAGTGAAGTCTGAAGACGTAATGTACATGTACAATGTACATTTGTACATGTACATGTATATTGGTAATGAATGAAAAGCAAAATAAAAGTACATGTATGATTGGCATTTATAAAGAACTTCAAAAGTTCAAGCCAAATCGATCGTCTTGAAAGGAGAAAGAGTTGCCATGTTTCATTTGGCATCAATGAAGCTTGCCCTAACCTCTTTCATACCCAAGATCATTAGGGGCATCCCTCCCTCCGTCCCTCGTCCCTCGCCACCGAGGCCCTTCATTCCAAATCAACACCCCTTCTAATCCCTCTATTCAATCCCTCCATTGTGTCCTCCTCAACTGACAAGCCATTGACGCTCCCTATCCATGGCTCCGTAGTTGACCTTTGACCCACAGCATGTAACCCTTTCAATCTTCTCTCCCAGGACTGGTAATATCATTTGAAGTGACACACATAAATGCCTGAACTCGGGCATTCTTAATTTTTTAATCTCTTCCAAATCGATGATGCTTTGACCCACAGCATGTAACCCTTTCAATCTTCTCTCCCAAGACTGGCAATATCATTCGAAGAGTGACACACTTTTTCCCCGATAATTGACATATAAATGCAGGAACTCGGGCACTCTTAATTTTTTAATCCCTTCCAAATCGATGATGCTAATTATGGGGTCGGCAAGATGAATATGAGTGGTTTCATGGGTCATATGAAAGGAATTTGTTGATTATAAATCACACGTTTGGGATAATACCCGGTAGACAATCGTCGCACTAAATTAGGCATGTGGGACTGAGTGTTTGCCGCGCATTGAGAAGGCGTACAAGGTAAAGCAGACAGTGGGTAAACAAAACGATGATGAGGTTTCAGAGTATTTGTAAAGGAATCATTCATGTAGGACCGCTCTGAGATGGTTATCAGAGTCAGTCGGCATTCCAAAGTCGCCAACTTGCCAAGTAAACAACTATCCTTTTTAGTGCAATTTCCCTTTAGGTGGTGGTACTGAATAAGAAGGAATATATTATGAAATGGAACACGAATACTGTACAATCCTATTTGCATATTTTTATTTGCAAAGACTATAATTTACAATTGATGCAGTAGCTGTGTGCATCTACAATTCTACAGAGGTAGGCTAAATTTACATGTTAATTTGTTATCTGGAAGACAAAAAAGCACACTAGAGCAGAGGGCGATTCAGCATAGGAAAGTCAGCAAAATTTGGAGGACTGAATGAAAAGATCTGAAGAAATTACCGGTAGTCAAAATATCACAATCATTTTCTCAAAATGAAATCTTTTGTCAAAGTCAAAGATCTTAAAAGATGGAGGTCCGACATACACTGTATATACCATATTTAATTGATAGCTTTGTTTAGGTTGCGTATTTTTGCATCATTTTATTTTCATAGAAAGTACAGCATCACTATCTGTTTGGAAACGTGCAGTGTACAGAAGCTGCGTACATGTACTGTACCTGTACATGATGGCATAAAATTGACATCTACATGTAGAAATCTGTATGAGGGTGGGGCAGTGGAATAACAATACCGATGTTAAATGCTTTTGTAAATCCTTAGAGATTATTTTTCATTGTCATATCAGCATTGCATTCAGTCATTTGTAACTAATACAACTCATTAGTCTATTTTATGGTTGCTGCATGCGTGATGGTTTAAAATGACCAATACCGAATAGACTATTATTATGCATGAACGATTGCCCTATTCATAACATAAATCTTGTTTATCCTATTTAGAAAACAGATGTACATAAATATACAGTAGATGCAAAGACAACTTTTTTTTGGTCCTTCTGTTATTTTGTGTGTGATTGAAGAGCTTACGGTAGTGTTTATTTAGTATTTTTTGCCTAAAAAAATAATCAAGCTACACTTTATTAGAGCAGTAAAAAATTTGATAAGTGAAATTCTAATGATGCTTTACACTGTGTATTTTAGAAATTGTATAACAACATGAAATCATAATAATTTCTGGTTTCTGACTTTATAGGAAGCAATGATAAAGATCAGATAGCTGACCATGAAGATTTTATTGCTTTTTCTCTTTGGTAAGGTGTGCCTGGGTGCTCTGATTTGTTACTGTAAAATATGAGATATGTTACTGTAATTTTATACAAATCTGGAGTTGTACTTTTGTAGGTATATTTTCCAGGGTTACTTCATGTAATTCTTTCAATTAAAACACTGAAAACTTAAAGGTAATACAAAGTTTTGGGAAATTTTGAAAATTGAGTGGATAGTGAATCTTTACAATTTTGATATATTTGGATGCCCCTGTAGATGTATTATAAGCACTACAAAAATTAGCCCCTAAAACACTTCTGTTTTCGAGAAAAATTGAATATAAAAATTTACCGGTGCTCCTGGTAAATTTTGATGAATTTCAAATAGCGTCTATGGCCGTACAATGGTAGCTGCGACCATGAAAATCTCAGAATATGTAGTTGTGATATATAATTTCCAAATGGGAATACCTAATCGGTCGATTTTAGTCAAGAAACATTGTTTCATAGCTAAATTAATATCTTGACCTTGAGAGGGAGCTATACAACATAAAGAGTTTATTATTTATAATTTCATAACTTTAGACTTGATTTCAACCGCGAAAACGATCAATGAATTGTAGGAATGCATATGCTTCCAATATGTTAATTTGAACCAAATTCATGACCCCATACCAAAACTTTGTAATACCTTTAACTTACTTTACTCGAATTTAGTTCCCCCACCATAAAGGTATTGATGTACATTTATGTACATATGTACATTTACATGTAAATGTACTTCACTGTAAAGTCTGGATTTGCATCACGAAGGACAGCCACAACATTTTAAGTTTTAATAACCTGAGAAAAGTAAGGTCCATGCTTCAAATTGCAATGTACTCTGAGCATTGTGAAGTGACTGACCATAAGACCTGAAGCCAGGGGTCATCTCAGGACAAGGATGGACTGGACTGATAACACTGACCTTGATGACCTTCTGGGTGATCAAGAAGCAATGAGGGAGATCAGATAGCTGACCATAAAGATTACATGTATATATGGCTCTGTCACTCTGGCAAGTTGTGTCTGGATGATTTCAGCTAGTCTCGAAGTACAGACTTTGTGTTGATATTAGCTGTTTGTTTGTGTTCATTAGAGGGTTGGTACTTGTTGATAATTTCTAAAGTACATGAACACATTTTGTCTTTTACTACACATCTCTGTTGGTCTGCAGTACATACATGTACACTGTATATTCATGAATGCCTACTGTATGTCTGAACACATTCCTAGTTTCTTTAAACGATTAGTTTACTTGTACAATTAGAGAAATAAATGGCTTGATGCGATTTCAAAGAGATTTCATTTTAAGAAACTTTCAAGAAGCTTTTATGAATTGCAAATATTCATTGTTGTGCTGATTGTGAGTCAAGCTTTTTAAGGCATGATGATAATCTCACGAATGTAAACCATGAGATTTTTGAACATTTCATGCGTGGAAAATCTGCTGGTTTTACAGTACATACCTGTATACAATTTGTACATGTAGGCCTGTATGTTCTGTCATATATCGATCTGTGTTCATACTGTGTTGTGTATGGGAGATGAAAACCTTATTGTATGCCTATTTCTTTTGATGAAATTGTCACTTCAGAAAGAGTTTGTGACTTTGGACTCACATTTATGAGATGGCATGAAGAAACTGATTCTGATCAAACACATTTACATCATTACATGTACATGTACATGTACAGTACATGGACATCATTACATTACATGTACATTGTATGTTACACGTGGGCCTGTTGTTTATTTGCAAAGACTGACTACTTTGGACAGAATATTTGTTTCTCTTTTATCACCTTCTAAGATTTTTCTTTTTCTCTTTGGAAGTTCCCATAAATACAGCATACTTAAATCAAATTAGGAATGTACATTTCATTGCAGTTCCAAATGCACACAACACAATTGTATTGCATTGAATATAAAAGCCTGTTGTCCGGCGAGCCACCATTGACATTACAGCATTTCTGTACTAATGAATTGTGCATAATACAGCTCTGTATAATGGGATGCAAGGAAAACCACTACACAATAGTCATTCTCCATTAATAGACTCTCCTGGCCGCTAAGCACGCAACGTTATCATATTTCTTGGTGCAGAAGTTCCCCTTTGTGCGGGTTTAATCTAAGTAAACCCAAGTCCTTTTATATTAGTTTCAGACTTAATCCCTGGCCCCCAGCTGCTTTGCTTGACAAATATTGTTGCAGACATTTGGAAAAATGTACCTCTAACTGTTAAATAGTGGGCATGTTACAATGTGCATGTATTTTTCATTAGAATAGAGGGAATTTATAATGTATATGCAGTTTAAATACAAATGTACTTCCGCCTAATTATACAGGCAACTCTTTCAATTTGAATCATAACATATAAAATATGAAATATTCTTAAAAGATGGGATATACTAGTATACAATTTATAATGTAGTCATACATGGACATAATAACAAAACATTGCTACTGTTCAGTGTTCATGCATATTACTATTACTAGCAAACTTGTTTTTAATTGAATTTTTTTATTAGTTTATGTGCAGGGCTTTTATATAGGATGTGCATTGCTTGTACTAATGTCTATTACTGGTATCTCTAATCCTATTGTAAACCAGAAACTTTTGCACAGTTTTGTAATGTTGGCCCTTTCTGGCAGTGAGAATCTTTTCATGAATCACAAAATGTTGTTGTTGCAAGACAATTATTTGTGGAACAAAACTTTTGGAAAATGTGAAAGTTGCACTTCAACTACATGTACATGTACATGTACTGTATAAGGAGCTGCAGATAAATACATGTAGCATTCATGTTTATGTGACAGATTGTGTCTCTCTTTCTTGTATTGCATCATGGTAGATTTTTTTAAAATTCCATTCCATCATCCCAGCTAATAAGAGGAGCACTCGAAATTGAGAGTCATCTCCTACTGTACACTGTACTGTAACGGTTCCAGGTCTTCTCCTATAAGAAGGTCCAAGCCCCTGCAACCCAGTCCTAGAACAACACTGCATTGTGTCCAGTGCCTCTCTTAACAATGGTCACCCAGTATAGCCCATGTAGAGGACACTCTGTATTGACCGACCGAAACTGGCCACTCCATTTGCATGCGTCCCTTTAATGAGATGTTTTATAACTGCACCGTGTGTGTAAACACAGGATGAGCTTAGAACCTTGGGTCTAACAATAGAGGAGAGGGGGACAGGTTGTTCTATGGGATGAAACGGGGACGGTTAAAGCTGTTTTCTATAGCACAATGGCGTTACTTCAGTTTGAATAGCCTCCAAGCCCCAGTATGTATGCATTGATGCGCTTGCTCCATACATTGTACATGTACATGTAGAGACCACTTGCAGGAGTTTACATGTGTGGGACTGTGAAATGTACATGTACTATGAAATTTACAGGGAGGGGGTGGGAATCAGAATGTTGGGACACATTCTTGAGTGCATTGTGCTGTATAAATAAAGAATAGGGAGAAAGGCAATGCAGCACGGTTGAGAAAGTTTCATTGAATTTTTTATTTTTTTTGGAATCCAAAAAGTTCAAAATATGTAATTTACATATGTACATGTACCGGTACACCACTTAATTTAAAGGGGCATGTTCCCCGTATTCCAGAGGGCGTTCAAAATACGTACCCGCTGGCGGACGGTGCTAGCTGCCTATTGACATCAACAGAATACGGCTCTTACGCAGATGGCATGTTCCGAATGCCCGGACAATGCCGATTATCGCATACATGTGCCAAAGTAATACCAATCGCAGTTCGGCTCTAAGATTGGGCTGCTGTTTCCGCCCACTTTCGTGACGTCGCGATTGGCAGCAATCAGCTGGCTTGGCGAAGGCAGGCCAGGCCGCGCGTACTTTGATTGACAGCTGTATGCAAATTAGAAGTCGACCTTCGGAACCAAGATGGCAATGACTAGAGCAGCGATAACTACACTGGCGGGAACATGCCCCTTTAATAAACAGTATGTCATTTACATACATGTACAGTGCATGCACGAAAATAACCCCCACAATAAAGGCATGTACACAACAACAATCTTTGGACCTACACTGTATACACTTGTGTTCCATGTACATGTACCATAAACAGGCACTTGTTGGCAACTCTGTCGCAATGAAATACACACCAACAATAAGGTGGCCTGTACAACAGAAGAAGACGAATAATAACAGAACTTTGTTTATATGCAGATTATACACATACATAAATACATACTACATGTACATGTAGATCGACTACCACAGTAGCCCTTAATTCCATTAGTTAACCCTCAATAAATTAATCATAAAGCTACATCATTATTAAGAAAAAAATAACAAGTGTTGCATTTCTTATTCATACCTAATTCCCTATATTTTTCTTTGATTCTTTGATTCTTGAGAAAAAATCTTTGGAGATCGGATCTGTGCAAAGGAATTTTGTATGGAATATGATACTTTTCCTGCATAGATGGTGGAATAAAACTGCATTATGTTACCATCATTAAGAATTTCAACTCAAGCATGAAGACAGGTGATAAAGACGAGAGGAGAGGAATTTGTCAATCGGTGACGGGAAATGGTCGGAAAGGAACTCACCTGCTCATCCTATGAAGGAGAGAGTCATTGACATTCTTGCAAGAGTTCATATTGCTCTTGTTGAAGCAGCAAGGGTCTCGTCAATCCAAAGGAATGACGATGTTGGGATACATGCCTGCTGTATTACATCATTCCCTAATTTTTCGATTTTTTTTTTTACAACTAAATCTACGTGTACATTGAGGGCATATGAATCTCCTTCATTTGTTGATGTTTTGTTCATCTATACACATGCTACGGTGATCTTTATAATTTGCTGTTTCATGGAATTTGTTATTTTTATCATCAGCATTTTGTTTCATTGCATTTTATTGTGTGAAACCCGGAGTGCTTGTGTTTACATACATGTAGTAACTGTTCTTGAAAACATCATTATTGATTTATTGTATTGTTATTACAGGGTTGACTTATATCTCTTGATACAACGCCAGTGAACTTGATGATAGGACACTCATCAAAGTTGTTGCTGGTATCAATATTCCATTGAATTTGTCTTCTTGCATTTCTGATTCGATGGACTGTAGTGCTGATGTAGCATGGATTTAAATTCTCACTGAGATGGCATCGGTGATGAGATGGAAAATGATCAAAGGCACTGTTTGATGCTCTCATGGAGTATACATGTATGTTCATGTATAACCCTGCAAAGGAGATTAGATGCAAAAGAGATTAGATGCAAAAGAGATTAGATCGATGCAACTTCATCAAAAACGAACCGTACAGATTTGATGTGATGCTCTTTATGAATGGAATACATGTACGAAACACTGCACAGGAGATTTAGGCAACTTGATGAAAATGGAACTGTAAATATTTAATGTAATGCTCTTTACATGAATGGAATACATGTATGAAGCACTGCAAAGGAGATTTAGGCTACTTGATCAAAATGAAACTATAGTTTGATAAGTGAACCAGGTAGGGAAGATGACTTACTGATGATGATGTCTTCATACTGCTTTAGTACATGTTGCTGAAGATCAATGCTCAGTGGATAATGAATGGAAGTTGATCTTATTTGATATGTAGCACAATAAAGTTGTAGTACCTGTCCGGTTTAAGTTCTGCAGGAATACATGTACCATGAAACGTGTATACATGTATACTGTAGGGACCACTCAGAGGAGACAAAATGTGTGGTCTTTCTGCTGAAGTTACTTTTCTTATTTCCTAATTTTGAAAGAAATACCGATGAGAATACAGTCAGACAAGGCACATGTAGAAAATGGACACGAGTAATTCCTACAGAACACTGTAATTGGCAAATGAAGAAAAGTAGGTCTTTATGCATGCCTTGTGATCAATTTGATTATGATGCATTACAGAGCAGTCTGCTGAAGATGTTCTCCTCATTGCAGTACTTTGCTGCAGTATTATACTGGTGTCATTCACACTCAGTTTTTTGAAGCATGATCAGAATCTCACTTCTTTGTGTGTGTCAACCTAAGAATCTCATTAATTAGTGAGATACAGTACTGTGATCATGATTGAAAAATCACTTTTAGTGCATTTTTTGTGAATAATGGCAATTTGTTTTGTTTGAAGGTCAGATGAACACTTTACTTGCGTTTAAAACCCCGCAATATGCTTGGGTATGAATGGGCCTATTATTTCTTAGATGGCCCAAAATATGAGAAATTGGCCAAACATGTCCTTGTCATATGACTGATGGATAATAAAAACGTGCAGAACTTAGGTGAGAGTTCAAAATTCAAATGGCAATCAAATCATTAAAATCTCACTTGTTGCTTATGTGTGAATGGGGCCTAATGTTTCTTTAAAGGTAAAGACCAGTAATGGTCATGCGATTGCATTGTGAAAGAAACGTTGTGGAATCGATCAGAAAAGGTCGATCATCTAGCATCTAGCATCTGCAAGGTTCTGGAATCATCAAAATGATAAGAAATTTGGCTCATTCTTCGTAAAGTTACAAGCACTATACACAGAAAGATGTATATGGGACTACCCTATCTCTCTCACCAGACCATGAGAGAAATAAATTTACCAAATATATGAATTAGTAGGCGGTTTCCCGGCAAATTTTTTATCATCATGTATTAGTCAAAACATATTCTTTCACATGATTGGTAATGAGAGCTTCCATTTCATTTTTTGAAATTGGGGCGTTGCCAATACTGGTCTTTACCTTTAATATATGAGCCAAAAATAAGAATTCGCCCGGACAGGACCTTGTTATCTCACTGCTGGAGATCGAAGAGTGCAGGCACATGCGCGTGCGTTTCTGACTAGTGCTGTAACATCACGGATATCTCCAATTCCGTTTAACCGCCAGTCAAAAACGGACGGTTTTCGGTTAAACGATTAAAAAAATAAAAAATATTTTTTTTTTTTTTTTTTTTTTTTTTTTTAATATTTTTTTGTCGGCAGCAAGCCAGGTCCGTGTGAAAAAGCGGGAAGGACTTTCATTTAACTGGGAGGTGCATTTGAAGGCGCCGATTTGTGCTTTTGAACTTCTCACAAATAATAGTAACAATGTCGTTTTTAGAAGAAAAGATCATTAATGTAAATTAAAAACAGTAGAGGACCTAGGATAGAACCTTGTGGTACACTGTTTGTAAAAGTTGGATGAATTATTATTATAAACTACATATTGAGATCTATTACAAGATTACTTTCAAACCAAGATGACAGACAAATTGGAGTGTTGTTCTAGTTTCGGAGTGGTGAGTCAACACACAGATTACTGAGCTGGGAGACATTGCCAGGCATAGTGGCAGGTGGAGGGGCATAAATCAAAACTTAAAAAAAAAAAAAAAAAAACGAAACCGTCCAATTGAAAAGGGAATCCGCCATGGGCGGTCGGATACCGGACGGTTAAACGTTTGACTGAAATGGCGTCTGGATTATGATATAAATCTCAATTTTTGCTTGTGTGAATGGGCCCTGATGTTTCCTAAAAATGAGAAATCACCCAGACAGGCCCTTGTCATATCGCTGATGGAGAGCGAAGAGTGCAAGCAAATGGGAGAGTGATCCATTGATTAGACTTTATTGCTGACAGCGGAAACCTAAATTGTTTGATGGAAGCTGTGAACTTGGGAGGGAATCTCGTGGTCTAGGCTGGGACGCGAAGATGGCAAATTGCAATTCATGTTTCATTCCGCATTGATTTAGATAGATTGTCTTAAGTATTTTCCGTCATGATTTTGAACCCTGGCTCGAAGCAGAGTTGCACTTTCGTATCAGAGTGGTTTACTACATGTATGTTTGGGTGCATTTTTTTATGTTGTAATGTACTTTCAGAGGCTTTGTTTTACCCAAGATTGATGCATTTCTCAAGTTATTTATATCACAAAGCTAGTGTGTACAATGTACTTTACATGTACATGTAGTTTGTAGAAATGAAAGGTCAATTTGAGATTGGAATGATTCATTTGACATGAATATTGAAATGTGATCAAATGTCTTAGAAATTGATTAATAATTGCAAAAGTTTTCAAAATCTTATCTACAAGTATGGGAGGAAGTGACCTTGAGCCATGTTCACAAGTACATGTAGGAAGGGAATAGAGTTTACAATGTCTGTTCAGAGCCAAAAGGGCATTGACTCTTTGTAAAAGTTTATGACTTAATGCCCTTCTGACTTTTAACAAGTTACATGATCTTGTGTCAAAAAATGTACACACATACAATATACAATGTACGGTATGACATGTTCAAAAATTTGAAAACAAAAACTGTATGAGATATTTGCATTTATTTTAGGCTGCATGGCCAGGTTGGTTATTACAACTGTGTAAAAATAAAGTCCTAGAATATCTTATGGTGAGGAAAAGACCTGCAGATCTTCCATGTTCAATAATTTATGGTTAGAGGATGTAACATGAATGTTGTATGCTATCTTTGGCTTCACAAATAAACTTGGTGTCAGCTGGGAAAATGGAAGAGAGAGAGAGAGAGAGAGAGGGGGGGGGGGGGAGATAGAGCAATTGAGAAATCATGCCAAAAAGAACCAAACAAGTCAGGCAAATTGATAGCAGAGAGATGGGGGGGGGGGGGGTGGTGTTATGAGAACAATAATAAGTAGCATGAGAGAAGTTTTATACACACCATCTAAATTGTACATTTTACATCTATTTTTAGCTCATCCGGCTGGATGAGCTTATGCCATGGCGTGGCATCCGTCGTCCGTCCATCCACAGTTTTCAAAATGCTTCTTCAACGTTATTTTTCAACCAATTTTGATTCTGATTGTTTCATATGATAGGGCTAGGAGGGGGATTTAAAACTACTACACAGAATCGTGAAATTCATTATCTATGCTAATTTATGCAAATTTATTCGAAATCACAAAAAATGCTTCTTCTCCTAAATTTGGTTTACTAAAATTCTACAAAGAATTTTGAGATTTTGCTCCATTGATTATTTAAGGTACTTTATGCAAATTTGTTCCAAAAATAATAAAAAAATAACAAAAAATGCTTCTTCTCCTTCATATTTCGACCGATTTTGATTTGATTTGCTTTATATCATAGAGCTAACTTTGGTACACTAAACCTCTACGCAGAATTTTGAAATTTTTCTCCATTAATTAATTATGGTAATTTATGCAAATTTATTCCAGAAAAAACAAAAATTGCTTCTTCTCCCTCATTTCTTGACCGATTTTGATTTGGTTTGCTTTATCTGGTAGAGCTAAATTTGGTTTACTAAAATTCTACACAGAATTTTGAGATTTTGCTACATTGATTAATTATGGTAATTTATTCAAATTTATTCCAAAAATAACAAAAAATGCTTCTTCTCCTGCATTTCATTTTTAAAGTCTTGTGCAAAATATTAGGATGATTATTTGCAAATTTTATCCCTCACAGAAAACACTTGATTTGTTGATTAAAAAGAGGAGAAAAGAGAGGTTGAAAATTAAATGTTCAGAACGCATCAAATTTTTATTTTTTGACCAGTTCAAAAGTGTACCACATAAAATTTACGATATTTGTTGTTGCGAGAAGCGGATGAGCGCTACGTCATTGACGTTCTGGTTGATATGGTCGTGCACAAACAGATAAATTAAGGACAGCTCATGCAAAATTCATGGTAACAGTAAAATATTAGCTGTACCGATTGTGATGTACATAGATGTACATGTATACACGTACAAATGTAGGTTGCCAAAAGACACTTCACACGATAATATCAGTTTGAGGATTATTGTTTGTCACTAGGTTACTACATTGTACATGTGGGCATGAAATGTTATCAATACATCTGTTTTCGCTCAGTAAGTTTTTCAGTGATTGATTTTTATCCTTTTAGGAAGCTGTTAAGTTTCATGTGCACAGTATGTAACTGTATACATACATGACATTTAGAATGTCAAGACACCTGTAAATGTATACATGTACATGTGACAGGTGTCTTTAAATGTCATCATTTGTCTTTTGCTGAGAATATAAATCTGCCGAGGACGAGAAAGTTTGTCTCTGGTAAAGATACTTGTAGAAATGATTTGACAGCTTTCTCATCCATTGTGTGTCATTTTGGAGGAAAAAAATCATCAAGGATTGCGTAATTGCTCAAGGGTTTGAAAGATTCCACACATGTGTGTGCATTGTAGTCCCATATAAATATATATTCATTTCTGTGTGCAGTGCTTGTGGTTTTCAGGAAGAGTGCGTCAATTTCTGTTCATTTTCTTCATTCTGAAACCTCACATAATACATCATTTCTTATGTGCACATGTGTTACGGTTACATGTATGTAATAAACATTTCGACATTGCTTCCAGACACTGTATTTTATAATGAAAGTGCTTTACTATTTACCAGCACTCTCCTTATTTCTTTTTCTAAATACATGAAAACGGTCTGTTTGGAACCAGAATGGCGTTAGCTCCTATACTTTAACCTAGAGTTAATGCCCTTCTGGTTGTGAACAGACAAAATCATGTAGTTAACACCATGCTGGTTCTCAGCAAACATAGTTTTTCTCTCTAGGCCAACTGCCAAATTGACCCCCCAAGTATGGAGCGGAGTTGAATGATTATTTTTAACCATCACAAGATTTATTTATAAGCATATGTCTCACTTGTACATGTGGAACTACATTCATGTGTACATGTATGGTATGTACAAATGATGTCTTAAAATACATTTGTAGTTGAGTGTTCCTGTACAGTTCATCGTGACAATGGAAACTGGTCAGCATTGGTGTTCGTGTGTAGTCAATATTACGAGCAAATTCATGCAGGCTTGTTTCTAGAATTTTTTTTTTTTTTTTTTTTTTTTTTTTTTGGGGGGGGGGCTTGGGGTTCTAGCGTTCATTTTCTACAATCTACTTGTGCCTGAATTGTTTGTTTTGTTGTTGGAGGGGGTAGGGGGTGCTTGAGCCCCCATGCCCCCTTCGAGAACCACCACTGCCTGCATGCATGAGGGACTTCACATTTATAGCTCAGCAGTGGCAGTATACAGACAAAACAAGAAAAATTGATTTTTATATTTTTCTCTCTCTTCCGCAGAAGTCCTCGTCTGGTGGGACGCAAGACGATGTCAGCACCACCAGCAGAGACTCCAACAACAGCTCCAACAGCAATAGCAACACCAGTCTTCCAAGCATTGCTGCCTCATCCACCACATCCACCACCGCAACAACAATGAACTACACCACCTCGACAGCGGCGGCGACCGGAAACCTGCGCCTGCCCATGTCGGACAAGAGGGCACTGTTTCAAGAGAAAGTGCGGCAGAGTAACGAGGCGTGTCAGAACGCGGACTTCCAGCGGGCGATACGCCTCTACACCGAAGCGCTGGACCTGGATCCGGCCAATCATATACTGTATAGTAATCGCTCGGCAGCGCATGTGAAGCTCAAGGACTTTGAAAGGGCGCTCACAGACGCAATCAAGGCGAGAGAACTCAATCCAAAGTGGCCGAAGGTAGGAATTTTTACGATTTAAAATTTTTTTTTTTTAAAATATTCTTTTTCAGCTGAGCAGATGAGAAATGGCAGCATGTTCTTCGCAGATTTAATGCCAGTATATACTGGCATTTTCAATCTTTCATTATATATTGATAAAAAGATTGACTCTGTTTCTTTTAATTTTTTTTTGTTAGTTTGTTTGTGATATATTTACCTTTCATTTCAACCATTCACATCATACTTTGTAAACAAACTATCAAATTAGTTTAAGACACTGCTGGATCTTGCATTGGTTGCAGTGCTAGTTATAAGGAATATTGCTGCAAAGTTTATTTTTAGCCTCAATATCACACAAATGAACTTTGACGTGTTCTAACTGTGCATAAAACCTTTTTTGATCAGTGGAAATGACAGATGGTATATTAGTGACAGCCCTAAATACCCCACTTTTTTCCTCCAAAATGGGTCTTTGGATTCAGGCTGACTTCCATTTGTGGTGAGAAGCATTTTCATAGGCCAAGTCCAAGTTCAATATGTTACCCAATGACATTGGATAATGACTGTAGTATCACCATCCTTTATGTTCATCTGATCCAAGACAAGGTAAAGTTATCAACTTCATACAATCATCAGGTAATAGGCAGGGCTCTACAGGCCAAAGGCCACCATACTGTGCCATCGGGCCACCAAAATATTCTAAAGCAAGAGTTTAGTCATTCAGTTCCAAGTTTTGCTGTATTCTTGATCATAGCCTTTTGTATTGCTTGATCGCACAATTGTTTTCCCAGGATTTCTTTAGTTATCTATTAAAGTTGTAGATTAATATAAAATGCAAAAAAAATATAGGAACAAATATCTAGGACGCCTAATCAATGGAAGTGAATGAAATGCTGTAGCTCATGAGGCTTGTATAAATGTACATGTTTAAGAGAGCAAGCCTGGTACAAATATTATGCTGTGATTAAAACAATTTTGTGTATGACTACTTCCCGATCTATAAGCTAGTAAGATGATCCTAGTCTTTACTGCAAAACAAAATCATTCCGACTTCACGTCTACCATCAGACACAGCATTTAATAGTCATCTCATTTTCAATCTTTACTTATGATTCCATAGTCCTCATTCAATCAACTGAAATTCCACACCTTCAGAATGTTTACACAAGCATCCATAAATATATTTGTTCAAACATTTCACAATGGACTCCCTTTCGTCATAATCAAATGGCCCGGTCTAGAACTCCACCCCATACAAAGTTACAGTAGCGGCAGGCATGTGACCCCATCCATACCCAATCGGCTGGCTGGCACAGACTTGCGCCCGAAGCGACAGCCCCTCTGCCAGTGCTCATAAAAAATTGAACACATATCGAGCAGCGTTTATATACGTTGCCGTGGTAATGACCCTTCGCCTGAAGGAGACACCCTTACAAGTGTATTGGCTTGTTAGATCTCTCTCTGACTCTTTGAGGAAGGGCAGTAGAGGTGCAACAAGAATCAGGGAGGGTGGGCACTGGTAGTTTACTGTCAGGAACTTTTCAGAAGAAAAAAATTGTTAATGATTGAAAGAAAATGCACTTCACTTGCACCTTGTGGTGTTTACTGATACTGGTTCGTGTTCATGTTTATCACACATATATATTAACCCTTTCAGCTCAGGATTTAATTTTAGGGCTAAATTGATCACATATTGTTCTGCAAA
This sequence comes from Strongylocentrotus droebachiensis, assembly GCA_035222895.1. Taxonomy (NCBI): domain Eukaryota; kingdom Metazoa; phylum Echinodermata; class Echinoidea; order Camarodonta; family Strongylocentrotidae; genus Strongylocentrotus; species Strongylocentrotus droebachiensis. The sequence goes on along the minus strand of JAVYIG010002670.1, from coordinate 106,227 downwards.
TTGGCAACAATATTATTTGTTTTTTATCGCTACAATGATAAAATAAAAATGTAATGTCTCTGAAACAATATACACAGACAAGAATGTTGTCGAAGTGTTTTTTTTAAATGGCAAGTTTTGATTGAAAGACAATAGGGACTTTTAGATTTGCGTGGACTGATAAGTGTGACGTCCATTCAAGGCAGTGCATTAAAAGGACGTCGATCGTAGCAATCCATGTTGTAGTTGTGCAAATCTAAAAGTCCCTAATGATTTTAATCTCTCAACCTCTCCCAATATTGTTGCCAATTTAAGGGTAAGAAGTTGTTTTCCTTTTTAAAATTCCTAGCATCAAATGGAGTATAGTCATGAAACAAAATAGATGCAGTGTTTGAAGAAATCTTTGCCCTTTCTACTTGTGTATCTGGTATATTTTTTAGGGCTCTGAATAAAAAGTTATTGTGTCAAACCACAAAATGTGGAATAACTGTCGAGAGAGGGTTAAAGCCAGATTTTACATGAAAGGGAAAGGAGGAGGGGGTGGGGGGTAAAGGGAAGATTGTACTCCATTCCTTTTATCAAGTCTCAAGATATATGTTATTGTAAAGTGCATGCTTTCATTTAATCCTTCTATGGACATGTCTTTTATATATTCTACATGAGATCATTTTATCTAGTCATTTAAAAACACAAATATGCATTTCTATGCTTTTATTTTTGAGAAACATATTCTAATGGAAGTGAAAGTCCATGTACAATGTAAAACAACCATGAATGACATTGTATTTGATAATTAAACTTTTTAAAGCCAAGTTACAAAGGGACTTTTCCAAACTTGGCAAAAATACATCCTGTTTTTTCTCCTTCTGAATTGTACATTATTTTAAATGTATGCAAAGAACAAACAAGACTCTCTGTTTAACATCCTCATACAATGTCTTTAACTGAAATCCCCTTATGGAAAAACAAAGAACACAAGCAAAAACATACCCCAAAATGGTTTGGGTGAAGTTACAAGTCTTCGATCTTAATACTTGGAGTATCTTCTACATCACTTGCTTTCTAGTTTAGGATTACCACATGGATCTGCAAACAATGCCTCATACATGCTAATGAGCTCATTTATATTCTGCATTTGCTCTGTTTCTTTTTTGCAACTACCGATTTGTTGTCAGCTGCCTGCAAGAACACCGTAAGAACCATTGTCAATAGCAGTAACTGCCCTTTTGCAGGCAGGCAATGTTCTTCAAGTACGTTATTCTCCATCTTTTAATGCCCTCTTTCAATTTTCCTTTAGTTAGTGTTCCATTTTTTCTGTTTATGTAGCAATGGAGTCAATGTAGAGTTCATTTTTTTCTTCATACTTGTTGCATTCATGCCTGACCCAATTTCTTTTTTCTTTTTTAGCAGCATGTATTGAGGTGGTCTTGTTAATAAAAATGGGGAATTCTTAACAGTTTTTAAAGAGATCGTTTAACAATGTTAAATCTGAGATACACAGCCCTACATGTACTGTATGTGTTTTCAGTGTCTGTGATATGGCGTAATATTGAAGCCCTAAAAAAATTGCGCTTCAAAATGATCAAGAAGTGCCTCAAAAAAGTAAAAATCTTTGAGTGACCGGTTTTACCATACTTGTTTTCCCCAATAGACTGTAGTGTTATGAAAACCGTCGGGCGAAAGGTTTTCAAAATTTGTAATTCCAATCATAAATATCTTGATAATCAGACATGCGATCGGCTTGTAAAATTCATGGGGTTCCTGACTGACCTAAAGGTTTATAATAATCATTGCATCATGAGCTAAATCCAGAATTTTATTTCAGAATCTGAGACAAAGTTACCGGATCCCTTTAAAGGTAGGCGTTACTACTGCAGCTAGAAGGGATTAGACCACACAGCGAGCCATCAAGGTCACTGTGACAGGTGGCTATCTCATTAACTCAGCTCTCATTTAACATAAGAAAAAGAGGATCATGGGGGACCAACAGGCACCGATTTGGGAAGTTTTCTATATAGAGGGAGCAAGTAGCTACAAGTAGGACAGTGTGCCTTTAAAGAGCGAGGGAGGGAAGAAGCTATAGGCTACTCTGTAGATAGATACAATTTCCTTTTTTTTCTAGTTCATTTCTTATGAATACACGTGCTATATGAACAAAATTCAACTAAAATGAATATATTGTACTCTGGGAAGGGCAAGAGCATATTCATGTATATCGAACATATACATTTGAAAATGTCACTTTTATTCCATTTCTATCAAACTTTTTTTTTTTAAGTGTGTATTTTAACTGACAACATTGTTTAAATTTCAACACCTTCTGATACAGTTATTGAATCACGACACCATCTTTAGACTGAATACAGTTGATACACTTGTCTCTTTTTCATCCTATTCCCAAGAGCCTCTGAAACTATTGACAGAAAATCATCAAAGTTTGTACCTCTTTGTGCAAATTTGCTACAATCTGAGATTGTAAAAGACCAAAGTTTCTCAGTTTTGTTGAAATGAAAGCTCTGTCAATACACTCCCAGTCGAAGTGTGAAAAACGTATTCAGGAAAGGACTATTTGATAATGCATGAAATATTTGATTTGTAGCTGTTACAAAGGGCAATTTATCTTGTGAAAGCCGGCTTTAGAAATTGTATGCATTTTGACCTTGAGTTACTGAAGATTGATGCCTCGTTGTGTGAGTTAGTTAGGATGAAACATTTTCATTTTTTCTTTCCACTAGTGAAATTAAACAAACAATAAATCATAGAACTTTAGAAGGAAATGTACAGAGTTTGAATACGCAGTCATACTTCTATAAGCTTATTGGTCTTTATTACGTAATAAAGCAGAATTACACCCACAATTATGAACTAGTACTACATCATCATAACTGCATATTTTAACAAACAAAATGGATAAGAACCTCCAGAAGTGTTTCATTGCTAAACTAAGGCTAAACTAACATACATTGTACATACACCTAACGGAAAAATACACGATAACTATCTACTGTATTTGGAACAGCTTCAAAAATACATATAATTGATTTGATGCAATTGTTACTGATAATAAAGGGGGTGAAGAAGGGTACATTTTGTATGCAGTTTTTGATATCGAAACCGGTAATATTGTTTACTCCAAAATGAATCGATGACCCTGTATTATATAGCACACCTATAGGACAAATAGTCAATAGTAAACTGTGTGTAAAAGCCCCCTGATTGTACTTGTCCGTTGCGAAAGACCCCCAAGCTATTGATTATTTCACACTGGAAAATCTACCGGATTCAAGGGAATTTTTGTCCATAGGAAAATCTGGAACGACCCTTTGGTGTGGGAGCTGCAGTGCAGAACATCCCCATTGATTTATGCTGTTATGAGGGCTAACACCTACATGCAGCTTGGGCTGTGATAAAATAGATCAATGAATTATTGATTATTTAGGGTTATTTGAATTTTGAAATGTTCCAAGTTGTGAATCTCTGTCCTGAGGAAGTGTTTCTCAAATATTGTCTCCAAATGCACATGTACACATACAGTACATGAAGGTGTCACAAAATTTGAAAGAATAAAGATTTACATTGTATTGTCCATATACACATGTAAACAGAAATTTGTTGTCCATTGGTCTAAATGCAACATAAACAAACATGTTGACAAAACATCATATTGTTTGCTGATGGGATGCTTATTGTAAGGTGATGCAATGTTGGGAGTCCCTTGAGAAAGCTTTTTGATCATCAATCTAAGCTTAACATGTACATTTATATGTGCATGCATGTTCATGTACAATGTATACATAGTGAACTAAAAATCAATGTCCTACAGATGTTTATTATGACATTTGATCCTCGACCAAACAAAAATGTAGGCCAACCGAATCAAATCTACAGAATGCAGATTTAGGACAGATTTAGTTTACATGAACTATTTATTTTCTTATTTACAAGGAACCCAGTACAATTGGAACTTGTATATATTAGGGGATCAGTCATGCCACTTGTGTACGACAAGTGGACGCCCCATAAGCGCACTTTGACAATCTTATCTCTTGTGCAGATCTGTAGGTACACTGTATGAAATATTTTGAGCAATTATCTTTGGATTATCATTTTTTATGATTTTTGTTCTCCGTTAGTAAACAAACCTGCATTCTTTAGGAAGCTCTGTAAAAGCTGCGTGTGTGGGTGCTTCTACCTTGAATATTAGAGGGTTACCGTCGTAAACACATTTTTGTTGACAAATAGGAATAGAGCTATTTTTATAACACTATTTGTTCAAGATCAGGGCAATGTATTGTAATTTACATGTACATAGTTGAATAAGCTACAAATGTAGCAATAAATGAACAAGCTGATATTTTACATTTATTTCAAAGAGTTATTGACTATTAGGATGTCACTGTAATGTGTAATAGCAAAACAGAAGAGTAATTTTGTTTGCGTTTCTTCTGAAATTATGGGCTCATTTCAAAGAGGAAAAATACTAACACTGTTCATTTTGTCAATGGAACCAATATAGATATATTTGAATGAATAATTTCAATGCCATTTCTGAAAGGACATAAATTTAGACAGTTCCCCAAATCTTCTTGTCATTCCAACCGTTCGTTCCGTCTAACTTCTGAAACATGACCTCAACTGTCCTGGTTTGGCATTTTGAAAGGGGTAATAAAGTTCTCTAATCACCCATGAAACCATACACTTCACCTCCCAAATCACCAAAATTTTGACCAGGAATTGTCTTTGCAATATATCTCTCTAGACATTTTGTGTGTCAGTCAATGTACTGATTATTAAATTACACCAGCCCTTTGGTAAATAACTCTGACAAAGTGCAACAAATATCACTTTTTGTCTTTGAAATATTGTCTGTTTACAGCCAAAAGGGCATTAACTCATACAATTTTACTATACAGCTGTACATGTAGAGTTATATGATCCATCTGGCTCTCAATACAGGGGTAAGCCTATAAATGATATATATTTCAAGTATACTTGTAGACTGTTAAAAAAAGTTATAAACAATTAAACATATAAAAATAACAATGTCAAAACACTGTATGTACATGTTTCTGCAGCCCTTGATTACATTGTCACATTTTATTGATCTACACCACATAATTATGAATCCTGTTTTCTAATTCTATACTTGAGACACCCAAATGGCAAAGCTGGTTTGAAAAAAGTCATAACTTAAAAGACTATTTTATTAGTTCATAAGGCCAGAAGAGTACAGGTGCTATATGTCTGTCAATGCTGTAGTTTCTTTGATTTATGGTAAACTCTAGAGACAGTTGGTATATATTGGTCATTTTATTGTTTCTTATCAAGAAAAATTCAAGTTTAATGGTTTCAAATCATAGCAATAAACCCTCTCTGCAGGTTTTGATGGTCAATAAATTTGATTCGTTTTGAGGTTAATATTAAGCAGAGTTCTTGCTCTGTAGTGTCTGTTTATTAAACTGACTAAATAGTTTATACCCTTATTTAGGGGCAAGGAGCTTTTTGAGATGGCTGCTGGGGCCACCGCCAAAAGGCCTTTTAAAGGAAATCGGACTGGTCAGCATTTTGTGTAGCACAGGTCTAGGCATTTTCCAGGAGACATTTTCTTGTTAAAATTCTCAATGTTTGTCACATCTTTTGAAATGAATTGCATTAACAATGTACATGGCAATGTCCACGTAATGATAAGCAATTATCCTCTTTCATTTTGTTCTTCAAGATATTTGACATTCCAAACAACAAAATATGGTAAGGGAAGTTCAGCCACGGTACTCATCGGTACGCAGAGATCAGTCCAGGGGGCTGTTTCACAAAGATCATAAGTCAAACTTAACTCTAAGTTGGACTTAAAAATTATGGAGAGCCATTTCAAGCCTTAAAACAAAATATTTTCAAAAGCGAAAATTCAAGTATGTAGACTTTTTATAAATTCCACATCAAGAACATGACATCTCCTTGATAATAGAAAATATGAATGACTTGAATCAGCAATTTATGCCATTTAAACTAACTTTTACAAAATATTTTTCATAGATGCTACTGGCTTTCCATAATTGTTAAGTCCAACTTAGAGATACATGGTGTAAGTTCAACTTAGGATCTTTGTGAAACACCCCCAGGTCTCTGAGACTCATGTAAAAAATATTTGTACATGTATTAACGCTGGATCTGTATGAATATATAGAGCCATTTAGGGTTTTTATAAAGGAAAGACACATTTGATTAAACAAAATATTAGAAAGCGAAGATACCATTATTAAATTAATTTCATTTTATGGCGTTATTTTTGCTTGCTTGCTTGAGATTTCTCAAGGAAATGTATAAGGGCAAGGTATATGACTTTCAGGTTTTTGTTCTGGCCTGTGATTTACAATGCGCACTTCATCTACAATTTATAGTTTGTTCAAGAAAGGAATTCCAAAAGGAAGTCTCCATTTAAGATCATATCACAAGAATGCATTTCATAGGTGGTAGATTTATGATTTGTTTGTAAACAATTTTGTGCTGTCACAAAGTGCTTTGTGATACTAACAAAATTATGAAACCAACTCGGACACTTAGCAGTAATTTACGAACATCACTTTTTTTTAAAGACATGAGGGAAGTAAGCAGGTCTAAATGTATGTACATCTTGGTAAATATACCATACAAAAAAATTGTCTCTGTGATGTTGGCTGTTGGCTTGTATCAAAGAGCTACAAATTCTGATGTTAAGTATAATAGCAGAAGTACTTTTATGAACCTACATTTGTACATGTAACACCTATTTCAATAATTGAATAACTATTGAAATAGTGGTGGCAAAGCCGCCAGAAAGTACCAATTGCTAGAAGAAGAGTCATAGATTTAATGAGTCTAAGCCCATAATCAAATATTTACTAATCTGTTGGTCCTCATTGCAATTGGGTTCTTTTATTATTTTCAAGTACAGAGTGTCTGCAGAAGATCAATAGTGTATCAATTTGGAGTGTGAAGATTTCTATGACCATCCCAAGTTCAACTGCTGCGCATAAGATGTTATCAGTCAATATCGGCTAAAACCCCAAGGAAATTCCTTTGTAGGGTACAATGTGAAGAAAATAGGGAAAAAAATGAGGCGTTCGTAGAATGAATGCAAAGTGGAATAATTTAATCCCCTGTATTTGAAGAGAAAGCCGTTCTTTCCATCAAAACCCAGATATAAAGAATTGATCTTTCTGTTTTCTCCTCTTTTATCTTCCACACAATGTTGGGTTGACAATGGCCTGAATGGATCCCCCATTCCTGCTACATTCATCAGTGTGTGCTTACGTGCTGAATCCGAGCTTTTCCCATCCCAGTCCATGTTTTCACAGACTTTTTCCATTCTATGTGGATGACATATGACCCTTGACCCCTCTTTTCACATTACCGTGCCTTTTTTTTGTTTTTGGAGGGGCTGGGAGACTCCCGAGTCTTGAATGAACTGCCGGCATGCAGCGGTCTGGGAGTAGTTAGTCGTGGCCCCAGAACTCTGGAGAAATCATCGGCAGCAGCAGCACCGCTTGCTCGGAAGGGATGATCTGGGTGAAATCATTTTCATATCAAATTGATTCTCGGGTAATTGGGAAATTCTGGAAGAATGCTGCGCATGCATGTGTGAACCTCATGTTTACATTTGGCACGTAGACCGTCCTCGTCAGTGTCAAAAATGAAACTGATCTGTCCGAAATATTGTCTTCATTGTCAGCTTAGTAGACGTTGCTTCCGTACCCAGGATTCTTTTCCCCCAACTCCATCTTTCTTTTGACTTGTGTTTAATGTAGATAATCTAGGACAACTTTGGGGAAGATGCTGAAAAGAAATTTGGTAGTAGCCAATCTCATCAGGTTTAGCGGAACATTCACGCATTTGCAAAACCAAGAATAATAATAATAATAAAATTCAACTGGAAATGTCCTGGGAACGCATGAATTTGAAGACTAATCATCAAGTTTAAAAGTTGCTTAACATTCCTGCCAAATGTTTTTAATGTAACCGTGCTGCTTACATATACTGCCATGCATTGATGGAAAGCAAAACTATCAGGTCTTTAGACTACAAAATGTTGTTGTCAGAGAAATGTGTCATTCCACAAATGTCACCTCCAATACGCCTGCAAATCTTCATCCGAAAAAACACAGGCAGATGCAAAATTGGATCTGAGTTAAAATGTCAAATACACTCACTTAGCCTTTCTTTACTTTATGGAACAGTAACTGTCTGGATAAATTGTTTCTCATTCATGAATTCCCTTGTTGGGAGGTGTTAATGACTTTGTAATTTTACTGCAATAAGTTTTTTGAAATTAATGCCTCCCCAGAGGAATTATGCCCCATATACTTTTAGAGAGACCAGTAGGCAGTACAATTTAGAGGCACTTCATTTGTGTACACTTGACATCCCCACTATTTTGATTGACAGGCAATCTACATATTGAAACCCACATCGAATATCTGATGGCCCATTGTAGATTCCTAAAATAACATCCTTTGACTCTGAAACCTACAACAGGAAATGCTTGTAAGATAGTAGAAAAGTGTTTTCACTCTTAGTATATATCAACTATGATAGTAGAATATGTTTGGAGTACCATCCAACAAAATATTTCTCTTTTTTTGGTATCAAGCTCTTATATATGGTGACTCTGTTAATGATAGATTTTCGGAAATAATTCATAATTTCCTATAAATAATTAAACATATTTCAGTAGAATGTTAACATGATTGCCCAATTAAAGCAAGTTCGAAGTTAGAATATTGCGTGGAGCCGCCAAACTGTAAGGGGGGGGGGGGGGTATTTACCTCCCAAGTTTTCTATCACTAAAGTAAATCTTTGACCAAATTCTATTCATGTTTAGACAATGTGAGACTGTATATATGAAGATACAATTGAAGGCAAGCTGAAGGAGGAAAGTGCAATGATAGTTTTTTGGGTACCTTTCAAAACCTTTTGTTATCAAGCCCTCTTTGAACCATGGGTGAAATGTTATCATACTTGACAAAATGCAATATGCACCCTAACAATAACAACTTCTGTGTAAGTAGCCTGTGATGAGAGTTGTTGAAAGACATCTTTGTGGTGCGCATCAATTTCTTTTTGATTGGGGGCTGGAGGTTTGTGGAAAATATATTTAGACTGAATAATCGAGGGGATAGATTTATTTGATGTTCATTCCAATTCAAACATCTTGGAAGATGTGAATAATACAAGTGCTGTGCAAAAGTATCCATAATTGATTCAGCAGCAACGTCAATCTATCAAATAATGAAAAGTTGTTATTTATTGACCTAATTTGATAAGTTGCTCTACATGTAGCTTGTGTAATACTATGCACCACTTTGTTCATTTGTATAGGTTGGAAATTTGAAAAAGTAAGGCAAATTGATATTTTGTTTAGAAATTTATAGTGTATCCAAAGAGGATTTTTATTTTAGTTACAAAGTGTTACATATTGTTACACAAAAAAAGAAGAAAAAAAAAGAAGAGAGAAAGCATATTATTTGACTATACTTTTACATTATACTCTTTAATGTCAAAAGTAACATTTTTGGATGAACATTCTCTTATTCTTACATCAATATAGAACAAAAGAATGACTGTTGCATGTTTTCAACAAAGAAGCAAACACATTTTTGGTCAGTGCTAAAGGGCATTAACTCTGTTTTTAAATGATTGCCCCTAACACCCTTCTGGCTCTCAGCAGAAAAAAGGCTTTATGTTATTGATTGATGTAGGCTTGCTACTGCATTTCACCAACACTTCTTGCTTTCTGAATCCTCACAAAGCGGGCAATGTCTTTGACAACAAACATGGAGAAATTGGGCCAATAAATTCCAGATTTTCACATAAACCCCCCTCCCCATGGCTTTGAACCTGCATGTTAGGTGGATCCTTCGGGATCGTAAGCCTGTCAACGCGTGAGGATAGCATTGTTGTATTCCACTAGAAGTCAAAATAGAAATCACCTTCTTTTTTTTCTTCTTGAGTTTTGTGTTGCTGTTCAGTAGCAGTGCTTATGAAGAATGTGAAAAATGACGCCTGTGAATGTTTACATCGCATCATTCTATTCATTTTATGAAGATACATAATCGATTGTTACATTAAACTGGAATGAATATAATGTTTTTTCGTACATATATACAATGAGTGTAAACTACAATGAATGATGTTTCTTTCATTTGCATTGTTTTGATACAATATATGATACATCAAATAATGATGAAAATTTCTGAAGATTGTTAGACCATTTAGTAATTATATGAATGATGTATGATTATCTACATTTTTACATTACATCAACTTACACTGAATGCATGTCTGAACAATGTAGAGGGGATATATAAAAAAATGTAGAGGAGTTCTTGGAAGAAAAATGGGGAAAGATGTGAGGAGGGGAGGAAGAAGATCGAGAGATAGGTGAAGAGGGTTAAATGGGATGGTGAGAAGGTGAGAAGAGAGAGGGTGATAGGAGAGAGGGTGATAGGAGAGAGGGCGAGAGGGCAAGAGAGAGAAGATGGGAGAGGGGCTGGTACGTGCACCACAAGAGAGAGAACATTGGAGCACAGGTAGTATTAGTGATAGATGATGATGAAGAAGAGAAAGAAATATGGATAGAGGGATCAAGAAATGATCTAGAGAATAGTATAAACTGTTGTTGAACTCCACTTAATTTTCTTTATCCTCAAACTCCCTAAAACAATCTATTCTCCTAAATGCCATTTGTTGATAAAACCTCTTTTTTCGAATTCGCTCTTGTCAAAGAGTGACTGTAAAATAACATCTCTGCATTCCGCAAACTCACAAAACATCTTTGATATGGTTATGATATCTCTAAAGTGGAAGCTTATCGGCTGTGGAGGGCATCTGGGGCATCAAATTAAATCTGTCGTCAAGCCCATCTTTAACAGATAATTGAAGAAATTCAAATGTGACAAATGACTTTTCAAACAAAATTTCTCTTGAGAACTTTGGAGTTTAGAACCAATTTTTGTCATGTTAGTCAGTGCCAGAGAGGCATTTTTTATGTGTACATGTATGTACCTTCTTTTTTAGTCAAGCAATATTTACTACTGATACTTTTTTTATATATATATTGGAGTCCTTTCCTGTCAAGGTAAATCCTTTTTGTTATGAAGTAATTATGAAATTATGATTTAATGCCAAATATTGAAAACACTTGTGGACACTAAACATTATATCTCTTGAAACTTGTTTTCCTTTCTATGTGAACACTGAATTTTGAAAATAATTTTTTGTACCTGATTGCTAAGATTTCTTGTAAAAATATTGAAACATGGGATGTTTATAATTCCATAATGATACAAAGTTCACATATTCCTGGTGTGAAATTTAAAAAAATTGTCTGTATCCTTTTATTATAGATGTAAGAAAGAACCAACTTCTACGGAACATTGTAATGATATGATCCATAGGCTTCCAACCTTTCTTTGTGTTTTGTTTACTTCATAATGTTCTTAGTTTCTATATTTAGGCATTTATGGATTTAATTTCTATCTTTTTGAAATATATATCTACACATGTTTTCACGGCATTGAGCACAGCCTAAATATGTCCCCATTAAACAAGTCCGATGATTGAAAGCGAATAGTCACGCTACTTAACAATCATGCTTCAATGCTGAATGCTCGAAGAAACATTCCCAAACTCTATAGCTACCCACATCCCTATCTATAGCCTTATCACCACCACCACCACTACCACTACCAGCATCACCACCCCCATAACCACCCCGAGGTACAGTCTTGACCCCCTGTGGCCCCTCCTATGTGCCCCTCTTGCTCCTGAACCTGTTGAGTGACTTCACGTCTAAATTTCTGCCTTCGATCAGATTTCGCCTCATCCTACGTGAAGGCATGCAGGGGTCACCAGAACCCCTTTTCTTCTTCCACACTAGCTCGAGTCACATGAATGTATTTAATGGTGTGCATGTATTGGGTATGTGGTGTTGTGGCGGGCGGGGTTAATGCTCAATTACTTAGTACGTAAGTTAGGAGGACGGGGGATTGGGAGACTGGCGTATATGGAAGCCCGGTAGGTGGTGGCTATTGTGTTGATGAAATGTACTTTGTGCAGTATATATCAAGAGTGCAGTCACTTTGGTGTGTGATTTGATAAATCGTCCCTTGAGAACAAGAAGGGAATTAATTCTGTGTTATAAAATGAGAGTTAACACACTTCTGGCTGTCAACAGATGAAATGAAAGCTTTAAATGAATTTTATCCAGGTCAAAACCCTAGCCATATTGTGAAAAGGCCTTTTTTTTCTCACCAGAAATAGTGTAGATTCCACCAATAAAAGTGCAAACCTGTGTGATATATTGTCTCTGAGTTTATTGCAATATGTCTTTGTTTTATATGACCTCATATCTTCTGTAATGAGATATCCCCCAGGATTGCATGTTATGCTTTTCCAGATAATTTTCCAGATACTTCACAATTCTTCAATAAACATTCGTATCGAAACTGGAAGTATGAAAAGAAAATAAATTGCTGAATCTCATTTTACAGTACGTTATTTAATACCAATATTACACAATAATATGTGGAATTACTAATCCTGTTCATTATTCTTCAAGAGAGGGCAGTATTCCAGAATTGTCAGTTTCAGAACAGAATATATAAAAAATGTTAAATTCTGTTTCATTTCAATGAAAACGAATCCACGGAAAGCTAACATGTTTCTTAGGTGTAATATTAAGATAACAATATACCTTTCAAGTGTTATTTTATATTAAAATCAAACAAAGTTGAATCAAAGGTTTATCACATATTACTAAACCCATTTTTTTTTATCTAATCTTTCTGACAATTGAAAAAAAAAACATGCATATTTATGAAAAAATATCTATATTCCAGAAAATAGATTAATCATCAACTACCATAATTAGGGGATGGGATTTTTATTTTATACACATACAAGTATATGGGAAACATTTATTCTTCTGCAGTTATTGTAAGGAACACACTACATTTTTTTAAAATCTGCATTGCTCGCTTCCACTTCCCAAACAGATAATCATGGATCAGTATTGAGTACCACTTCATTTGATTTCTAATTAGGATTTAGAACTACTTGTTGACATCTCAAAGGCAAATACATTCTCCAGTTACTTGTCAAGTGCCCCTAATTCTGGACAAGCAGTTAACAACCATTTAGCAAAAGCACACAGATCACTCTATACCTTTTATTGCAACTCCTGCAAACTATCAACATCCTTAATTCTGGACAACCTGGTAATAACCATTAGCAAAGTAAACAGATCGTTAGCTTTTATTGAAGCCTCTGCAAACTATTAAGAAACTGTGATGTGGGCACACTACACCCTGATAAATTACTGCAATAGTTAAATCAGCAAGTCAAAGGTGCTCTCAAATGGTTTGTTTGGTGCTGTACAAGTTTACTCAACTTCTATTAGAAACTTCTATCCCAAATAATGATTACAGATTAAATCTGTAATCATTATTTGGGATAAAGGGATAAGATCCAGGGCAAATTGTGGCTAGAATTTCTGATGATAGGTCATTTAGGAGAGAATTTGAGCAAATTTAGCTTTATCTGTTTGTTTGGTCTCTGGTGTTTTTCTTGTAATCTGTTCAAGTAAATTATTTCAGCGTGAGTCATTCATTTGCAGATTAATTTATCATTGTTTTAATCAACCATTGCCAAGCATTAAAAATTGTTGTTTGAATAGGTACGTCAAAAACAGTTAGTAAGTTAGAGAGCAGTGCTGTCTCAAAGTAACGGCTCAGTGGTAGAGCAGTGGTCTTGGAACTGGGAGGTCCTGGGTTCAAAACCAAGTTGATGCACTTCTGCCATTATGTATCAAAGGCAACGATCCATTATTACCAAGTTCTTTGGATAGGGTTTGCAGCTGTAGGTCTACTGTTTGATTATTTACAAAACAGTGCATGTACATGTACTTGCTCTCTTAGCAGTCATGTAAAGCCTCGGTCACAAGTGCCATTACGAACTGCTACGAACGCCGTACGAACGATTTTCAGACAATGGAAATTCGGGAAGACAATAGAAAAAAAAAGGGAAATTTGTACGAAATTATCGTTCGTACGAACCTTTGTGACCGTAGCATTAGATAAATCAACGACAAGGGGAGTTTTTTTAAATGACTAAGATCGACTTTAAGTTGAACTTAACTATGGCAAGCCATTCATGCCACTGGTTGCTCTCAACATTATGATCTTTTGATTGTATTTTTTCCTTCAATAATGAACTATAAAAAAATGTGAATTCTGTAGATTTGTGACCATGATTTGTACGTTCCTTGAGAGACCAATGCCAGTAAATGGTGAGAGAAAACAGTGGCATGAACGGCCTGCCATAGTTAAGTCCAACTTAAAGTCAACCTTAGTCTTTGTGAAACACCCCCAGTACTTGATGATTTTTACTCTAGAAAATATGAGTGGTCCACATCGTACTCTCTGCTACCTTACAGATCATTCTACTTTTGTATGTGAAATGAACAATCCTTGTTAAAAAATAAAAATACTTAGAAGTGTCAAAGCCTGTGAAAATACTTCCAAGGAGCTTAGGGGAACAGTTACCAGATTAAATCTTCCAATTGGAAATGCTAGATGGCAAATCTGGGTCCCTTTAGCTGGTTTCGACAAGTTTGGAGCCTTTCCTCAAACATTTCCTTGTTTCTGAGATAAGGATTCAATTACAGCAATCTTCCTGGGAATGGCATGAGATCAAGGTCTGTGAAAATGAAAGAAATTGAGAAAGAGAGAAACACGTTTGTCCAACAAGATTTGTCCTGGATTTTAGTTGCAGTTCATATATTAGAATGTTTTTTGGTAACACTCAGTTATACTTAGAACGGTATCATGTAGGCGTAATTAGTTGAAAATGATCAGAAATTTACAATTCATAAGTTCTGAAGTAGTTCTAAATGCTTTAAAAAATATCATTTGACAGTTATGTATGGAAAACGGTAACTACATATTCCAATTGATTTCAATTGCTAACATTTCTATGACCATTCTCTACTATCACTATAATGTTTTTGACGTTGAGGGTGCTATTCCATTCCTGGTCACCACTTCACAAGATTAGTTTTTCCCCATGATAGACATGAATGAAATGAAAGATATGAAATCGTTTCAGAGTTTTCTTTTATCACTGGTGTGCATTTATAAAATAGCTCTTTGCCTCTCTTCATTTTGTAAGTGGATAGATTGGTTGTAAACAATTAAACATGTGAATTGATCTGTTTTATTAGTCTACTTGGTGGGAAAAAAGTTCAGGGAAACTACAATGTAGAGAATAAAGTTTTAGAAATATCAAAAAATAAGAAACTTATGATTATTTGAAAAACAAGATTGCTAATTATATGGGGCCTCCTCCTACTAGCAAGGGGTCATGATGTTTGATGTCAAAAATTCTGTTAAAGATGTTTTTCCTGAATTATACATATAATATGTTTTTTCTCAATTCTCCTATTAGAACATACATACGTTTTTCTAATACAAACTTTTACCCATAATGTTTGAAGAAAAAAGTTGCTTTTGTTATAATTACACTTGAATAAATGAAGATAGGCAGGAAAAAATACATGACTAGTGGGAGACTTTTCCAAGTATGACATGACCATATCGACAATTGGAGATCCCTGTACACTACATCTATTTTTGGTGATCTTGGCTTAAAATTCAAAAATTTCTTAATCCTTGTCTGATTTATCTCAATTTTGTTTTCTAAATTTCTTTGATTTTTCTGCTTTTGCTTGTCCAAGTTTCTATGAAGGGTCAATTTTTTTTAATAGTATTTGACATGTATTTCTGCTCTATTTTTTATGTAATACTGTAGATTTCCCACAGATGTTGATTTCCCACAGATGTTGATTTAATGTAATTCCAATTGATTTTGTCAAAAAAATGACTAATCTAGTAGATTGTACATGACAGATATGTTCCATCCATCCATCAAAATGAATGAAGGACAGTGACAGATATGGATTTCTGTCTTTTTAATTCACATGTTTAATCAGCAAAGATGATCAATTTAGATACATTTCACCGTGCTCTATATCTACAATCACATCACACACGAGTCAATTGTAATTTAGTTGTAAAAAAAGTAATACTTCCCGCGCTATTTTTATATTTGAAGCGATAAAGACATCCTAAAGAATATTTGTTTGTTATGATAGCAATATCTATCCACTCCAGTAAACTGCCTATTCATTTCTTACTTAATGAAACATAATGACATTAGCTTGCTACCAATTCTAAACAGCCCCCGGCAAATTGTTGCCCTCCAAAGAAAACGGTCATTAGGATCGAACAACTAAAGTTATGAATTTACCAACCCATTATTTGCAAATTGATTGCAGAAAAAGAAAGAGAGGGGGGGGGGGGGGTCCGATAGATGACAAAAATTACAATATTTTGTTTAGATATGGGGCTTAGTTCTGGGTGATAGGATATGTATGCCTGCCGAATCAACGACTCACATGTGATAACCCCATATCACATGGGCCTTTCAATATCATTGTGTACCTCAGACGCAATCAAATTTAGAGGGTGAACATTATGGAACATTGCGTCCTGTGGAATAAGTTAAAACTTGATCTCGAAGGATTCAATTAATTCCTCATTACATGCCTGTGATTCTGTCAGACTGTGCCCGCCGCGGAACAATCAACTATTTTTATTTTTGAGGCAGTTGTGTTTGTGTGAGGGATATCAGACACCAAGACTAATTTGAGGTCTGCGGATAAAGGGACACAAGTATAAGGAGTTGAACTCGTTCTTGTTCTATGAGTGGTGCCTAGTGCATATTCATAATTTTCAATGGAGTTCTATATATACTGGGTATGATTGTTTACATTGTTCTGAATGATCGTTCATTTCGGAATATACAATGTGCAAGTCATTGTGAAGTTGTTACATATGTACCTGAATTCTGCAAAGCACGAATTGCTGGTTATCGGAGCATTCCACTCAGATTTACAATTTGTTTATTCCAAAGGAAATATCTGTGATATAAACACATCTGCTTGACCTAGTTACATACTGAATACTGGCTGAATATTTTTGAAATTGTTGCTTATTGCACGGAATGCTAACAAAAGCTGATACATTGAGAGAATTGGATCACATCATCAGTAGAATTCTGCGGAACAACAGGAAACCTATAATCTATTTGCATCACAATTATTTCTATCTACTCGAGCTGCATGATAGCATGTGTTTTTTCATCAACCACGAGGGATGAAAAGCGAAGAAAAAGATCTCGAAATGTCAGAGGCGGTCCTAATGACCAAGTGACACAAATCAGTGAGTCAATTTACAGGGACTGAGCAAATACTGCAGTCTTTGCCCTCCCCTTTAGAAGAAGGCAACAAAGAAGCAAACAAATACTAGCAGACTGTGAATCTTGTTCTTCTGGTCAATGATGCAAATGACTCAAACCTTCTTGGAATGAGATGGAATTAATGGATTCAACGCTCCGAGAGCCGCACTTTTGTCTTTTGCAGCAAGGTTAGGTTGACTTGGAAGATCATGGCTAAAGAGGATTTTGATTCCTTTGTAGGACGATTGATGCGGTGTGTGTTGCAAAGGGGGTTTGTATTTGACAGTAAAATGTTTGGAATAATTATCGAGTATTTGGCGCTAACGTCTTGCTTTAGGATCTGTTGAGAACCAAAAGGATGTATTACACGGATTATCTATGCCCTTCTGGCCGAGGTGATCACATACTCAAAGATTCATTTTGCTGAATGCTGAGGATTTGACACACTGAAATTATCTTCAAAAGTCTGTGGCATCGACCTTATGCAGTTGTGTTCTGTTCAGAAGCAAAGGGATGTGAATCATGTGAATTATGCCTTTCTGGTCGCAACTACAACATACTTCAAAGATCTTTTTGCTTTATAACGTTGCTGATTTGACACCCTGAATGTCTAAGACTTTAAATGCTTGGTGAATCTCAATCACCTTATCTTAGATCTTATCTTAATCTTGTTTCGGAATTGTACATTGTACATTGTACATTGTCACATGAACATGAACATGTTAAGCAATATGTGAAACATCATTGATGTCGTAGGTGCTATCACACGTACTGCTGTTGTGTTCAGTAGTGTCCCCCAAAGAGCAATGAATGATTGAGTGGATCAGTATGATGTGTTCAGTGTCAAGGCCAGACCTTGTGGCAGTTGACAATGACGACTTGTGCTTGAGGATCGCTTAAAGGCCACCTGACCTTAGAAGAAGCATGAGCACCAGGAGAACGTGGACTGAACGGTGCACAACGGAGAGTTGTGATGATGATGGGCAGGAGGAGGAGGAAGAGGAAGAGAAAGAGGAGGAGGATTGGGAGGATGATGATAGTTGGTACGATGAAAGGAGAAACGAGGATGAGGCTTACTATGAAAGCTGTCTTGCCATTTTTAAGCCCATCTGGGAAAAGGCACAGGTTGGTAAAAACTTCCTTTTTTAAATCAACTTCAACTTATCAATTTCAATTTAAATAATAAAACGGGATGAACGAGATGATGTTTTCTCACGGCTATATTGGAACAACCATGAGGTTTAAAGACACTACCACATTTTATTAACACCATACTTTTGGATTGGCAAAAAGAAGACTCCTTCAATGAAAGCATTTGAAGGTGAAAAAGGCCCCACTAACTACCTATAGTATTTGCTTGTGAAACTTGAGCACACTGGGTCAGATAGGCATTGTCTAATAAATCTTGAAGAAGATTTCAAGATTCAAATGAAAGCACATTGTTGAGATGCACCACTGTTTGTGCAGGGTTGTTTGCTTACATGGTCCTTAAGAGATCTTTTAACAGAAGGAAGAAGAAAAGTGGCTCCTCACTTGAATGGAAACGAGAAAGGATGGAACATTTTTTGTCGTCCGAAAGGGCCCTCAAGTTAGACCCCCTGACCGTCAATTAGCATTTAAAGTGTTCATGTATGTAGCGGGATAGCAAAGGTAGAAAAGGACTTGTACATAGATTAAAACAGGTATTTAGCGTACACTCCGCATACACCTAACAATATCCATGTATTTCTGTTCAGAGATATCCCTGAATACATGTATATTGAAATTTTCTGGTATGACCATGCTTTCAAAATAGAAGAAGTAAGGTACTCATGTCCCCCCCCCCTTTTTTTTGTGAAAATCAAATGAATTTGGTTAGAAAAATAAAGTGAAGACTTTGAGTTTGTGACTGTTTTTAAATGTTGAAGGTGATTCTTTCATTTTTGTATTGTGTGAAATAGCTACATGTATGCTATCGTTTTTTCATTGATAGAATAGAACTTTCGGAATTCTTTTTTTTAAAAATTCTACATGATGGAAATGTTGGAAATTCCACCAAGCATCCTTCCCCTTCTTCTAGTCCATGATCACGTGCTCCCTTCATACCATGAATAATATCAAACAATGACCCGTTTTATTCATTTTTGATTGATGGAAAGCTTAACCCTGTCACCATTTTGTTTATTCAGGAGATACACTTATCTTGCAATTGTAACAGAAGAACGGAAATGTTATGAATATACTGTATAATGTTGGGGTTCTTGCGCTAAACCGCACAAGTGCTTGAGATACATTGTCGATAGCTCATCCTAATCTTGATAAATTTGTCACCATACCTCATACTGCACGTGGTTGAATCGTCATAGTTTCCCTGAAATACACTTGAAAAGTCATGCCATATGAATGTGGATGCAAGTATGATACAGGTTATTCGCGTTCAAATACACTTTCAGATAATAAGCGAATCATGACATGCCGTACCATGCCCTGTAGCTTCGCTAGCACATTACCTATTGATATGCACAACATTAAGAATATTTTTTGTGTAAAATAAGATACAAAAGTCATACTAATATTTTGTTTTAATTATTTATAATATTTGTAAAGAATGGTTCTAAACCTAAATTTCATATTTTCTAAACATAATATCAATAGGTTGTAGAAAGATTAAGAATTGTCCTAGAGTTGTTTTAAAAAGTGTTCGCAATTACTGTTGTAATTGTTAAAGAAATTATTATAGAAGAAGCCAAATTACAGAGGACAAAGATTGGATGAATATTTTGTTAATTCAAGATTTTTTGAGAAATTCTTTTTGAGTATACCATGAATGAATGATTTAGAAGTGGCTCATATATATGGTTTTATATTTTTACTTTCATTTGATTTACATCTTTTGTTGCTGTATCACGAAATAGTCCAAATATCTCCTTGTTTGAAAAATACAATTTGCAGAACTTTTTTGAAAAAACAGAATTCATTATATCCTTTAAAATTGCCTCATGTATTGCTATGTTTGACTGGTGTTGAAAGTGTTACCAAAAATAATATTCAATTCATCATTGAAGATCCGCCAGCTCAGTCCCAGACAGCGCAGTCCTCCTAATGGGAATTTAATCCCCGCTTGAGGTAGCATCAAAATGCAATTGTTACCAAACTGATCAAATATTGTGCAGAGTGCTCTGCTACTATGGTAGTTCGCCTTTCTTCATGTGTGATGCACTTGTCACTGTGTTTAGTAATGTAACCTGTTACGGGCAATTCCATTTTTATTCGGCACGTACATGTACATGTATTCCAAGTAATAATAATGATAATGATAATTGATTCTTATTGAGCTGTATTACAGACACACTGATCAGAGCGCTATTACAACAGAAAAGAAACATACAAATCATAACAATCAAATAAGGAACAGTAATTAAGATATTATGAATGAAATGAAGTAGGTTTCAAATTTAAGTTATCTTCCGTTCGGTATTTAGTGAGTTAAGAAGTGGACATCAAGGAGAAGAAAAACAAGAAAGATCCTGTTCTCTAATGTTCTAGATAGACAAGATTTCCCTTCAAACCTTAGTGACATAATTCCATTATAGAATACATACATGTGGGATAAGAAACTCTACCTCTACAAATTCTAACTGTGTAGCCCCCAAATGGTACAATTTTTAACACAAAGACCCATGCATACATACTCTAACAATTTCCATCAAAATTAATGCCCTGCAAAAAAACCAAAAAAAATACAACAAAGCAACGTTACAGTTGAGCCCTTTCTACAAATTTAGCTATACGATCTGCAGTAAATTTCATTTCTACTACAATATACATTGTCAGCCAATTGATTATTGGATTTCTTGCTCATCCATTACCCCCTCCCCCTTCCCATCCCCCTTCCCATCCCTTTCTGTCTGCCCATCAACCCCTTTCTTAATCCTTCCTTTTTTAGAAGCTTTAGCACTGTTGGTCAAATAGAATTAGTGACTATTCAATTGTTCTTTGATAAAAACCTTGTTATCGGTGAAGGTGGACAATTGAACTGATGTCATTGGAGGCCCCTGGTCTGGGAATGCAAGGAAAGTCAGGGATTAGAGCGTTAACTAACGGTCAAGAAAGGGTCAAGAAACAAGGGTGTGCAACCAGTAACACAGATCGATGGATGGGAGATTAGATTGATTTTCAAATGCTGCTGTCCGATTCACCTGACTCAAGAAACTCCACTTCTCTGCACTTTCTTCCATTAGGATATGTTTTCTTAGGGTCCACGACGGTCCACAAAGAGCGAAGGGTTTTCCTCATCAAATATTTAAGTTCAATTTCTGTTTTTTTGTAATTATTATTTTCTCTGAGTATTGTTTCAATTTATATATTTGGGTATGAACAAAATGACAAGATCATGAGATAATCATTGCCATTGGCATTGGTCTACTGGAATCCAGATATTTCATTGGTCTTTATTTAGCATCATTCCTACGATCAAATTTTGAAGTGTATTGGGTGAACTTTATGCGTGGATAAATACCGGTCTCCAAAATTCAATATTGTGTTATCGATCCTCCACTAATCACTTCTATACAAAAGAAATTCATAAGTTTTTACAATTGGCTGTAACTTCCAACAATCAAAGTTCTCTGAACTATCACCAAATCAACCCTAATCATGTTTTGTCCATTCATTGTAAAAGAACCAGAGGGATCTATCATTTTTTAGGTCAGTCGCTATTGTCGAACTTACCATTCGCCCAGACTAGCGGAGCCAGCGTGCACTTCGGTTTCATTGAGACTTGGCTGTCGGTATTGAAATGGTGCAGCTTCAACATAAATACAACATTCCTTTAGTAATTGTAGGCATTTAAATGATAAATTGCCTATATGTTGATCATAAAACCAATGACGTATGCATTGTATGCATGAAAACCACGATGACGTCTATCCTAATTCATAGTTTTTATTATGCTAGCATTTGGTCAAAATTGTTTGTCGTATATTCACCTTGAAAGTTGATTTTCTGTTCTATTTTCTCTCAAAATTGACAACATGAAAGTTTGCAATTCTAATCCAAGGTATTCTAAAAAACTAAAATAAAGTAACAATGATATCATTCTTTAGAAATGTTTGAAACTGTTTTCAGAGTAACACTAAATAAAGATACTATCAATGACTAGGAAATCATTTAGGAAATTGATTAAATAAGGATAAAAATGTTTGATCGATCAAATATATTTTATCCTGCCAGAATGAAATTGAATGTTATACATCATTACTTCATTGTTTCTTCTGAATTTTAGAAGTTGCACCCATCTGGCTCTTCCATGACAATGAGTAGTCTTTGAATGATATCTTCAAGGACAAGGCCTGTTTGAGAGAAGGGTCTTTACGTCTCGGAGTATTTATTCAAGTTCAAGTATTTGCTTGCATGGGAGTACCCCTGTGTCACTCAATGTCAACCAGGCCATTATGAAACACTGCCCTCTATGTCCTCTCACTGATGAGTGTAAATAGGAGTCAGTGTTCAAATATTTTGGAAGTTGCCCCGTTTTGGCTTGATGTATTTTAGTACAGTCCTGTTTTGGTTCATTCATTGATGATTTCAAACAGTTTTCTATGCCCTAAAAGTTGATTGATAGGTCCTATTTGAGAGGTGTGGATATGTACATGTACATGTTATGAAATATTTTCAGTTTTGATTGGCAGATCCATCTTGCTACATGTACCTAGATTAACTTGTGTTTAGGTGCAGCAATGAATATGGTAAATGTCTGATATAATGATTTTTTTTTTGGGGGGGGGGAGGGGAGGGGTGCTGTTTGGGCAAAACAGTTGCACTAATCATCTGTTGAGAGCCAGAAGGGCATTAACTTATATATTTTAACACAGAGTTATTCCCCTTTTGGCTCTGAACAGACAAAGTATGATTAGATTGAAGCTCCCTGGTAGAAGCAAAGTTGATTTGCTTTTGGAGACAGTTTGTACTGCTCCCTCTACTGGTCGATTAGAAATATTGTAGGTAGATGGAAATGTGTTTTTATTTTGTTGGTAATGAAGATATTCATCAATGATTAATGTTCGCACTGTGTTTTTAATTGATGAATATGGATCTGTTGCACTTTATGCACATATTTTAGCACTACAGAATGTTTAAAAACTATTAAATACTGGGAATATTCCTGTACGTTAAAACTGTATTTGAATAGGCCTACCTGCCTATGCACTCCTATCTTGAAACCCATGATTTTGAAACATTTAGGCCTTCAAAGACTTGTGTGTTCGGTTTGTTTATAGTTTCTGTTTACGAGCCACAATGGCTGTTGTGGATAACCTGATTAGAATTGTTTCTTTCTAACTAAGAAAAGGGGAAAGTATCTTCTAGTTTGTCTTAACCTTGCAATTATTAGTTATCTTTATACTACAAGATATCACATCCTTCTTACTGCTATTTCAAACTCCAAATTGAATGCTATCCAAAATGTTGAACCCAATAATTAGAGATGATATGTTGCTGGCAAATATATTTTTGTCTTTGTGACATCATAAAGTAAGTTGATGCCATGCTTGTACACTTATTATGATTTATCCATTGTTGTGCCCATGGATGATTTTGAAGGAGCTTAGAGCAGTCATTTTGAACTTGGTCAGAAACTTTTGTTTATTTTTGCAAGTGGATATCAAACTATTCTAGGACCACATAGTTTTGGTCTTTTCCCTCATCCCAAAGAAATTTGGAGTGATAGCTAAGGATTGTTTGCTTTTCCATGTACAGGGGGCAAATATGTCACCTTCTGCTCCTTATAAGGGTGCAATAAGGCACATCTTCTCAGTTTAAAGGTAGAATTGTGGATATTAGATATGAAAAGAAACAAAATAAAAATCAAATTTTGAAGAAAAAAAAAGTTTTCCACTCCTAAGCTAAGGGGAGAAATATTTCTAAATATTTCTGTAATTGATTAAAAATGGGCAATTATTAATATTTCAATACTTTTTAATGCAATTTTAATAATCCTATTTCAAGAGATATCTGGACCAAGTTTTTATAAGAGTGGCTATTGATCCAAAACATTTACCACTTTGATATAAATTGCAACTCTGTATAAGAGATTTATATTTGTAATTTTATAATTGAAGACTTGCAATCAATTTGGAACCACCACAAAACTTTATTTAGTATGTCTCTCTTTTATTTTGATTCATAATGTGCCATGATTTGATTCATACAATGTCATTTTGATATATCCTCTGATTAGTTGTTGCAGTATACATGTATGTACAGAGACAGGGAACAAGTTCAGATCCCTGCATTACACAATGCAATGCAACTCCCCACAGGGGTGAAACTTTATGCACCCTTAAGTAAAAGAGCTTCTTAACTTTTGGTGACTTTTTGAACTCGTCTGACACCAGCGTTTATTTAAGATGAAATGAAAGAGATTCTTGCAAAAGGCAATACTTGCCCAGGGAGAAAATAATTTTATGGTCGACTGGCATTGCTCTTATTCTGAATATTGCGTTGGATATTCTTTTTGTCATGCTTTAAAAGAGATTTCATATCGTGATTACTAAATGTAGGTTGTAGTAGTATGATTCATTGCTACAGAATT
Source organism: Strongylocentrotus droebachiensis (assembly GCA_035222895.1). Taxonomy (NCBI): domain Eukaryota; kingdom Metazoa; phylum Echinodermata; class Echinoidea; order Camarodonta; family Strongylocentrotidae; genus Strongylocentrotus; species Strongylocentrotus droebachiensis. The sequence continues at coordinate 81,347 of JAVYIG010002670.1, read as the reverse complement.
CACTGGTTTGATTGGTAGACAAGATATACATTTTGTGTCCCTTTAAAAGTAATGTTATCTGCTCAGTGTCAGAAGGACATTAATTTAAGTCATTTAATACAAGGTTAACACCTCTTTAGCTCTCAACATGATACAATGGGATCAAAATAATTTGTCATCCTACTTGAAATATATCCAAATCTATTTGAAAACAAAGTATTCTACTAAATATGATGCCTGAAAATTTTCTAATTTCATATTGACAGGATGGCATCAGTAACTAAATATTTGATTACAGTTTGCAAAAAAAAAGGGAAGATGATGTAAATATGTTTCTTGTGTAAATGAATGATACCATTCATGGAGCCTACAATTTAAGGCCAGATTTTAGGAATGGGGAAGAGATGTCTACTTATGTATCTGATATTTCTCTGGACTTGTACTAATCCCAAGTCACACTGGAAAACTGACTCTGCATAATGTACAAATTAAAAACTGAGCAATACACCAGTTTACAGTTGTATCAGTGCGCATGCGCAGACAGTTGACCTCGGGTCATTGGCCCCAAAACGGGGCCAATAACCTCTGACCTCTGGTATTTATGCGTAAATTAAGATTGCGCCCATGCAAATGATGATGTGTGCGCACAACGCAGCGCGTAGGCAGTGATATCATCAAAATTTGCATGGGCGCAATCTTAATTTACGCATAAATACATGACCTCTAGGTCATTGGCTTTGTTTAAAATGGCGCACACAACTGCAAACTGGTGTATTCTTGGTCATTTGGTAGTAGTGATTTTCTTTTGTATGATTGTCAATCTGCTGTCTGTTTCATTGGTTTGACTAGAGTATTGCTCCGTCCATCCAATGACACAATGAGATTAATATCATGAGCAATAAAGACAGCCATATATATGTCACCTGTAGTAGAGGAAACATGCAAGGACAGTCCTTTTGAGACTAATGGCTAATTAATGGCCTTTTTTTAATTGCTGTCTGATTGGTTTTATGATGCCATTATGGTCATTGGGTAGTGGACAGATGTGACGATTCATTCCATGGATTGGTTTCCTAGCTGCATGTAGTTATTAACCTCGTCAGACATTAATTATTTCCAAGTGTGGATTAAGTATGTACATTAGATGGTGACTATTGCACAAGTAGTGTCCATAATTGTTAATGGATGGAGGAAGTAATTCCCTTAAAGTGGATCATTAATTCAAAGTGGATTTTCTTGTACTTTTTAGGGAGAGAAAGATAGAGAGAGAGAGAGAGAGATAAAAAGATACAGAAAAAGACTGTTGGTTTATTGTCAAAAGTTGACAGTATCATTATGAAATACTTTCCACTCTTTCATTAAAAGAAATTAAATGAATTATGGTTTCATGAATTCTTCTAAACCATATTGTTTGGCTTTTGCTTATTTTTGTTTCTTGATGAACAATTTTCTCTGCAAATTTTTTTCCCGGTAAATGGAATATTTTTGCAACTGTAAGGTGGTCTTTACTCTTGACCGCAATCGATGTGGTCAGTATAGGCTGCCGTGTTGGATATGAAAATACCATGAAAAAAAATCTTCATATAAGAGGAAATGAAAATAGAAAAATCAAAAGACTCTTATTTCAATATACAATGCATGGTTCTGCATAATCCCTTGGCATTTTAAAGAAAGGATTTTTCCTTGGAAACTTTATTTGTAGAGGAAACCGCTTGTTAGTCTTCTCAGCTTGTTCTAGGGGGTCTTTATTTTGTAGGTAAACAGTGAAGTGCAAATGTGAGGGAAAGTTTACTTTCACTTTGTGGGATTGAAATTTGAAATATTTGGAAGGCCTTTAGCCTTTTTGGGATGACACCCACGTCTTATGTTTGAGATGGCTGAATATACATACATGATACATGTATGGTATTCTTTCTAGTGATAAGGTGGTGTTCTTTGACTAACCATTTTGATTATCATCTTCAATCATTATATTACAATTCTTTGCATTTTATGATGAAGGGGGTCTTTGAAGGTTTTTGACAAGGCAGTGTTCTGCATTTGCCACTCCATACCCAGGAGAGGCAGCTATCAGAACCTAGGAAAAGACAAGGCCAATGTGAATGTGAATATACATCTTATTGGCATTCAGCAATTTATGTGTTCTTTATCCAACCATACCAATTTGTAGAATATTTAGTACACCAATTTCTGTCAAGGTACACCTTGCGTGGAAGGCCACCAGTATTCTAAAGGCACAGAATCCAATTTCACAAAACCTTGAGCCTAGTTAAGCTTTGACGTCACTGGCTTCAACGAAATACATTTGCATTATGTCTTTCAAGTGTTTTTTTGTTTGCAATCTATAGGTCCGCCACATAGTCAGTTCCTCTCCCAGTATCGCTGTTACATAAGGTCTGTTTTCATCAGCTCGAGTTTGCCAAATAACCCTCTATTTTCAGACTCGGGATATTACCCTGAAGCTCAAAATTGCGTCTTCACCAGACCAACGCTCATCACAAACTAGCTCGGCAAGTGCAAATTAGCCCGCTGTTCACTCAAATTGCGGGATATTTTGGAAACAAGACCAAGATTTCTGGGGATATTTTCTCAACCAAATATCCCGCTAATTGCACCTACAGGCTGATGAAGACGCAAATTACCTGGTTAATTTGTGATCGAGATAGTTAAAATAGTGGGTTATTTGGCAAACTTGAGCTGATGAGGACGCCCCTATACAGAAGTCGATCCAGGTGACCCGCTCATTGATCTGTTTATCCCTGTCCTGTCATTGCATGGCTTAAGCTAGAACCTGACAAATATATACGTCTAGTCAAATACCTTGTCGTATTGAGTCAGAATCAGGTTCAAAACAGCGAAGAACAATGAAGATTTTGGCCCTCCAAACCTAGGATCTACTTTTCCAAAGAGCAATAGATGATTACAGGGATGTACATCTCATAGTGAAGGCCACACACATCTTGTCAAAACTTACTGAAAGAAAATGTTTACATATGTAATGGAAATTTTTGTGCAGCTGGCAGGCTGATAGTGTGTTGCACAGTTTTGCTCACCATGGACTAGGACTATTGAGTTGAGCAGAAGGCCGTTAGCATCAGAGTGCCTTTAAATTAAAAAGATATGTGTTTATTTGAAAAAAAAACTACTAACAAAATAGGTAGTTAAAATAAATGTTCTCTTTTTTTATTAATTGAGAGAGAGAGAGAAATTCCTGCCATTTAAAAATGGTGTACTATGTATAGAGCAGTCAAAATGTTTGAAGCAAATTATCATATGTTTGCTTTGTAGCCTGCACACATGCTTGCCAACGACCTTCTGCCAGTGGCATGACCAAAGATGAATAAAAGGATTATATTTAAATTCATCTGTATTTCCATTTAACTTGATAGGATCATAGCCCTTCTCATTCAAACAATGTAATACTAGCCCTTCAACTAAGGTAGAATTTCCTTTTTTTTAATAACCTACGGTACATGAACCTGTATTTACCTACCATAAACTAAAATAATATACATTCAAGCTTATATATGAATTTACAGATATTATATTTTATTTGTAAAATATAAGTAAATCCTCATGAACATCAACTGCAGATAAGGAATCCTCCCTTTAAATGGATGTTTATCCCCTGCCAAATGTCATCCAATCCCCACAGTCTATCCCCATTTTCATGTGCACTCTACATATCATACCCTCAAACTATAATTGTCCATGACATGCTGCCTTGCCCGAGGAATGATGAGATGCAAATGAGAGATGAAGAAATCCTGATTTTTTCGGTGAACCTTATCATATTTCTTCATCCCCCTCCAGCAGACAGATTTGTAATTAAAAAGAGATTCAGGCCGGACTAGCACTGATCCGTATGACTTAATCTTTCTTTGATTTTGCGGAGCAGTGTGGGTTTCAGATGAGTAAGTAATAAAGGTGCCCCATTCATCATTCTTATTATTCTGAATGTTTTTTGTTTCATGCTTGTATCCTTTATTCTAGTTGTTAGCTTTCAATATTACTTCTGTTAAGAAATTACTTCTGTTAAGAAAATAATTAAAGTTTTTCATTCAGACATTGCATATGACAGTTAGAAACTACATTCATGATGCACTAGCATAAAATGCAGTATGCCAAGAAGTTCACTCTGAGTGTGTGTGGCATTTGTAAAGAATGATTTGTTCCCTTTATACTCTCAAAGCATTAATCTTTTAAGATCTCCTTTAATTTTTGAAATGTTTGTTTGTTTGTAAGGATATGCAGCTCATTTCCAAATATTTGAGAACTAGGCTTTTCATTTTCAATAGGCATTAAGTGGGTTAAGGAAGATAGCAGGAGACTGTATGAATCCATTCATGTCATCAGTTATTAGTTTGGAATAAAAGTCTAATAGTTGATACACTACACAATAATGAGAAGGACAACGGCAGATAGGACATATAATTACCTTTGTCTGCAGGTGAAGAGGACACCCATCTCAATTTCAAATACCATTGTTCAAGAAAGAGAAAGGAATGTGAAGGTTGATGGTTAACTTTCAAAAAGGAAAAAACAAAATAATTGCCTTTGTCTGATTCAACCCTGCCCCCTCTCTCTTTTGTCTCTTTTCAAAGTCCTCTTCTATTTTCGGCTTTCTAGGATGATTTCCATGTGTTTGTCTGTATGGATGAATATATCTTTCTTTTCCCTTCCTTTCTTTCTTTCTTTCTTTCTTGCTTTCATTTTTTCTATCTCTTTCTTTCTTTTTTCTTTTTTGTTCACTTCTTTAACTTTCTTAATTCCTCTCGTCTCTCTTTTTCTCTCCTCTCCTCTCTCTTTTTTTTCTCCTCTCTCATTTTTTCTCCTCTCTCATAATGTTCTAATACTTCATCTTAATTTATTTATCTTTGTTTTATTTTTCTCTCTTTCTCTCTCTCTCTCTTTTGTTCTTTCTTTCTCTCTCTCTCCTTTTTTCTCTCTTCCTCTCTCTCTCCCTCTCTCTCTCTTCCTTCTATTTCTCTCTCTCTCTTCCTTCTACCTAAACGTTAATTCAGACACACTCATCATTTTATAAGTATCATTGCAGCCCAGTCTGCATATAGGCCTACATATATGATCTTTACAGAATGTCCCTTTGTGTTTACACTATCATATACACACTTTCAATGCACTTTTAAACTTTGTCAGCTGTTACATTCTCATCACAGTCAATACCACCATTATTGACGAGTTTTAGCTTTCATTATCCAATCACCTTAATGAACTCTCGCTTTTATACACCTCATACACTGAAGCACCATAAAATGCAAAGGGATCAATTTCAAGATCCCTTTTTGATACTAGACATTTTTGTTGTGGTCCTTAGCACGCTATCAATCAATTAAGCCTTGTGGTGGCATCCCCCTCACAATGGTGATTAAAAGGGGAGCGGATTACATTAATCTGCACCCATCAGGGATAACAAGAAAGGATGTTGTGGTCCTTGAGACTTGAGATGATGGAACAAGAATTTGTATCAAGACATTAGGAAAGAGTGAGATGGTAAAGGGAGAAATGTTCTGGCATTAGTCGTCCGAGGCTTAAAAGTCAATAACGTCCTTTGTCCAGTCTTCCGAAAGCCTCGATCCCCTTCACCCAAACATGAGTCAGAGGGGGCTTTAATATTCCCTGGTCTTATTCCTAGGTGTGCAATGTTTGCAGAACTGCTATTCTCTCCAAAAAAGAGAGTTTTTCCTATCATGTTTTTTCTTTATGCAAGAAGTTTTGAAGTTCCCATACTGTGGGAGCCAGGAACTGTGAATCTCTCCGCTCAAAGGCACCATTCTGTACAGAACCATCTTACATCTTGTAGCCTACTTATCATTTTCCCTGGTGGGACAGCCTTAAAGGGGTCCGAGACTGAGTCCGTCACAAAGTCTGCCACTTCCAAAGTGACCGATACCTGCCAACATTGGAGGAGGAATTTGAACCAAAGACAGTGCCAACTATCCAGTGAGAGTGGGAACTATACTTGAGTGACCCGACACAAAGCCCAGTGTCCGTCCGTCCATCAATGATCGGTCAGTCAATGGGATGGGACAGTGAGTGGTTTAGAACAGTTTTGTCCTCTTGAGCCAACAGGTGGTCTGGTTTACATCTCGGCGTGTTTGGGTGTCCACTGTTTAATGCTTCTTAATTTGAGCAGTTGTATAGATGTCTGTCATACTCTGCACGATCCAGGACTTACCATTATGAGCCACAGGATCCTGTAAAATGTTGTTTTGATGAGAGGGAAGGTGTTTTCTGAGTGTCCTTTGTTGTGCATCTTCAAGAGGTTATGACGAAGATGTTATGAATACTTTCACATGGGAATCAAGAAGATGGAATTATGCACCACAGCCACTTTTAGCATGTATTTTTTTTTATCAGAAAAGAATATGCTTAGAGGAATGGATGTATACTTGAAGGAGATGGCATTGTTACCAACTGTTAAATCTCTATGAGAAGTACTTCTCAAAACTCCAAGGATCACTAAATTCTGAGAATTGTATGGAGGATGTGCAGCATCTAGACTTCTAATAGGATCTCTCGAAAAGTACAACAGGAAGTTATGATGCTGTGGCCTGCTGAATCATCTTTTCATTGAAGATGTGTGTATTGGAGAGACTAGCAGTGTGATGCTCTCTGGAAGGTGGTTTTGATCTTGGAACCAAAATATTGAACACATCCTGCATTTAATGTTGAAGGATCACAGCATATTTGTCATTCCTCCAATTTGGTATAGAAAAACATCTCAGTTTGGAAGGCAGTTTGCAGAAAATGATCTACACGTTACTTATTGAATTGTAACTATGTGTAGGCCTACAACTCTCCATTCTGGATATATATTCATGATGATCCCATTGTTTCACAGATACTGTATGTGAACATTGAGCAAGAGTGATGAAGAAATGATGCATTTTCTTCTTTGTTAAAATGGGAAGGAGCAATCGCCCTTACATTGTATTATAAATGGTATAGTCCGAATTCTACCAAGAAAAATAGAACATGGAGAAAGTTTTCCAGATATGTGATCGATTCTTCTCCGATTCCCATGATTATGCAGCTGTCAATAGAATTAGGAAACGATGATGGAATATAACTGGAATAAAGCGGCTGTCACCTTAGGGGTGCTTCTTCAGACATTGAGAGGAAATGTGATTACAGTCGACAATCCTATTACGGGGATAGCCCAGTAAATCATCCTTTATCGGATGCCTTACTAGTTCTTCATTCATGATTGTATCCTTTGTCAATTAATACTTATTACTGATGCTAATGCTTGAAGAAGAAACAACAATGATTTACTTATGTGTAGTTCTTGATATCTTCTATTCTAAGAATGTTAAATGGAGAGGAAAGGAATGATAATCTGTTGTCTCTTTCTCATCCCCCATTTCCTTTCTCCTCTCCCTTTCCTTTCTCCTCTGTCTTGAAGACATGGATTGTTTGCATCATTTTGGCAGGTTATTGAGCATCCTAATTTAATTCTTATTTTAATCTTACAATCAATTGTGATAGCTGATGAGGCATAGAAGAGAGGTTTTCATCAATGATAGAGATTTCTTCCAAAAGGCGTCTTTAGAGATTATCACTTTCTCTTTATTTCTGTACAATCATTCTTCGCCCTGTTAATGTGATGAAGAAAAGCTGCAGCAAACATGCTGTCCAGATTTATGTTGAACTTTGTAACATAGCAAAGGTATCAACATCACGCCTTTACTGTATGGACATGAAAACATGTTTACAATTATCTTCTTTGATTGTTTTCTTTTCATTGACATTTGCTGCAGTGCAATCCTTGCCGATTTCTTCCCTTGACGCTGGTGACCAAGAACTCAGATTTAACTTTACGTATTCCCTATAGCTCAGATCTCATGATGCAGGCAAAACTCTGATTCAATCCCTTCCAAATTTATGGTAATCTGTAATATAGAAAAGATATCCATATCATGATTTTCTGTACATAGCCATAAAAAGATGTTTACAACTTTCTGTCACTGTTTACTTCATCAAAGACACATCGTAGAAGCATTCGGTACAATCTTTTCCAATTTCTCTCTTTGACATTGGTAACAGAGATCTCAGATTTAGCTTTATACGTACATGTCTTAGTAATCCTAGCTGAGTTTCTTGTGGCTATTGATCTATCGGGAATGTCAAGTTTTCCCTGTAATGTTTGTCAGGTAAGGATTGAGCCGTGGATTGTGTTTCAAAATTACTGTGGCAGAGCCCTGAAAATCATCTCCACGTACCTCCAAGGTTTTTAGTGATTTCTTTCTTGTTCCACAGTGGCTGTGTTCATATAATGTTTCTTTTTTCCAGCGTGGAATCATGGCTTTGAAACATTTTCGGTTTAACAATGGTTAAGTTCATTAGATATTTGCCTGCCATGTATTTGAGATCAGTGATTTAAGGTATAGCTAAAAGTGTGTTGTAAAGAAGAGTTTGGTCAAATCAAACTTTCTGAAGTCTCAGCATGTATCCAGCTGCGATGTTGAAATGTCACATGACGTCACCTCGCTAGACTGCAGGCACACACCAAAATGTAGGGTATAATGAGTCTTCAATAGTTTGGCTGTAGACTAACATCTATTTAGACCCTGACTAGGAGGTTTCGTTGCTACATTCGCTTTAAAAAAACATGAATCTGGTTTAGCCATGGCTCAAGCCAAAATTCATTAAATGTGTATGCTTGCAAGTGAAGACTTCCCACAGACAGTTGCAGATTGAGTTATCTTTGAACACGGACCTGAATCCGATTCTGCACCCCCCCCCGTCCTGAATCTTGCGGAAAGTGATACTTTGAAAGTGTACTTCAAATGGGCGATTTCAATCAGAACATCACATTTCTTGTTGCTTCACAAAACATATGAACACACCCTTTGTGATTCCTGTCTTGTCCTATGATGGTGGTTCATACTGTCAAAATGGAGATCCAGTAGAAGTTGATTCTTGAATGGATACTCCCTTCTTGTCATCTTCTCTGCATTGTATCTGGGAGAGAGTACATGGATGATGTTTCAAACTTATTCTCCTGCTCCTCATGCTTGAAGTGGTGTCGTCTCCCTATACCGGAGATAACAGGAAGATGGAGATGTGTGTGTGTGTGTGTGTGTTACCATGGAGATGTTCTCATTGATGTTGAACATCACAAAGATTAATTTCTTTAAGTTATCATATTAAGGATACCATACAGATGTTCAATGTTGTGTAATACATTGTAAAGTTGTTTGGGGGACTTTTCTCGCATTTCTGAAAGATATTGGAAATATTTGTTTTGGTCTGTAGCTTTGTATTCAATCTTTTTACTTCAGATTTCAAATACAGAAGGTAACTGCTTCGGAAAGACGTAAAGGGAATATTGATATTGTGAATTAAAATTCGATTTACTCTTCTAATTCTACCTTTGACCATATTCCCTGATAAAAAATTATGTTTGTTGAATCAGAAATTTGATTCAATGTGTTAACATTCAGATCTTGAAATGCAATTTCAACATGCATAGTACTTCCTTGTCTGTCTTAAAAGTGGAAGATATTGACACATATGGAAGTTAAAAACAATCATGATATAAGTTGATGTGAACATGTCTTTCCCTCTGATACATCGTTCTCCTTCATCAAGACACAATATCCATCCCACATCTAAACTGCTCATTGAAGCTGGAAGTCTTTTGTAGACGATATCCTCTATTGAGAGCCAGAAGGGCATTAACTCATTTTACTTTATGTAGTTTTAATGCCCTTCTGGATCTCAGCAGATGGATATGATCAGTTGTTCACTGGAATCCAGATTTTGTTGATGATATCCTTGTTGAGAGACAGAAGGGCATATATTCCTATCACTTCACAAGATGTTACTTCCCTTCTGGCTTTCAGCAGACAAGCGGATATGTTGAGTTGGGTCACTTGAGAAGGAGCTGGCACCAAGCAATTAATCATGATTGGTGCAGTGTAATTGATATTTACTGTAAATATGCGGGAATGATAGGAGAATCAAGTTGCATATCAAAATCTACAGGAGACTCGGGAGACATAATATGTATAATCCTACATCTAACAAAATACTTTTTTTCCTGAAGTTTCATTTGTTGAAAACCAAGAGAATAAATATGATAGATGGTGTATCGTTACAATCCAAAGTTTCACTGCAGCTGACTTTTGTAATATGACCATGTTATAAAAATTGATTTTGATAGTATTTTTCTGAAAGATTTTCTCTCTCAATATACCTGGTACTTGCGTGAATACCGTACTGAAAAATTCAGAATTTTATAAGAGAATCCGAATAATTTTTAAAAAAATAGATGGATTTTGTATATTAGTATTGTGTGAATTTTTGCATTATTTTACTCAACTCTACGGTAATCACTTTGTATTAAAAAAAACAAAAAAACTTGCTAACAATAATTTAAGAGTTTCATGGGTATGACGTCAATTACCCTGACTCCGGAACCACTTACGATGTTAATGAAATCAAACCAAAAAATGTACAATCATTTTAATCATTTAATGTTTCATTGGAATGTAGCAATTGGTCCTGACATGAATAACTCAAAGAAGCCGGTAAGGGGCACAGTCATGCTCTAATACACTGTCAATGTGTGAGCGCTAATCACCAGCATTCATCATAAAGGCTCATTGAGAACATATGAAAGCGGCCCTTTGTCGTGAACCTGTCACTCGCAGCTTCTCAAACAAAAGCAATAAACCGGCTATTCAACCTATTAAGATGTTTCCTAATTGAACACAAAGCCATTATTGTCCCTGTTAGGGGTCTGCTTAATAGGCCCCCACACCCAACACCAAACTAATAGAATGGGTCTGTAAACAAGTGCTTAACTTGGCTATTTGGTGTTTTAATAGCTGGCTTGCCAAATGATCTTCTTTGTATTGCCCAAGTTGGTGATAATGACTCTTATTGTGTGGGGTGTGAATAGTGATGGGGAATGTTTTAGTGATAAAGGAAGTTGGTATAGTGTTTGGGTAGAGACCCAGCTACGAATGGAAGGACTCTTTGTTGTGAAATCAAGCTGTTGTATACACTTTTCTGTCCTGTTTTCTATCTATTTCATCTTGACCTGTTGTTCTTTTAAAGTTGAAGCCTTACTGAATAAAATAGTATAATCACTTATGGGTTCAAGCAGATGAAATTGATATATGAGACACAATTACCACCCATGCAAAAGATCAAATGTTTTCTTATACAGTGATTCAAATTGGTAGGTTTCATACACAATTTTAAAATTTCATAGTAATGCTTTCCCATGCACTATCATCTATATGTAGTAACCACAAAGTCAAGTATTTTTAGCCAGTTTATATATATATTTATGCCTTGCATATATGCTAAAAGACCCAGTTCATCTTATCAATCAAATCTATTTGGGAAAAAGCACCTGCTTTGGTTTATGTTGCAGACTGGAAACATTTAATTTTGCCTGAATGTGTATTCTATCATTATTAACCACAGTATTAGTTGCCTCATATCATCTGTTTAAAGCCAGAAGGCCATTAACTATGTGTTAAGGTACATGCATATGAGTTAACACCCGTCTGGCTCTGAACAGATGATATTTCCTTTCAGGGTAGATACATCCTGTGTGGTTTGTAACTATACAAACATCCAAGTAGATGAGCAGGTGCATTCGTTCTTTTGATATGTTTTAATGTCTTTTTCAGCTGCTTCCCATATCCCCTTTCTTGTGTGGTAAAATCATCTGATGTGGTTTGGGGCACCCTGTTTTAATCCGAATTAATTGCAATCCTAAAGTATGTATTGTATGCTTAGAAGCAGAAGGATGTATAACCCATATCTTAATAATAATAATAATAGTGAACATTTATAACGCGCCATGTCTGTCAAAAATGACACTCCTGGCGCAGTTGTATAATTGTATAATTGTGGGCATACGACCATCAAGTAAATGGAATTAAGTTAATGCCCTTTGGTTCCCACATGCAGGATACCAGTGCTTGCAGGTGAAGATATGAACACAGTATTTAAGCTATCCACCACACACATTGTCTCCTCAGTGGCAAAAGGGCATTATCTCCTACCATTATATACAGAGGGAATGCCCTTCTTGCTCCAAGCAGATGGAATTGCCTGTTGAGAGCCAGAAGGGCATTAAACCAAATAATTTGTTATACATAGCTAGCACCTTCTTTATCTCAGCGAATGATGTGGTGGTGCTTTCAGGTCAAGATATGAACCTAGGCTACCCTCTGCTGAGAACTAGAAGGGCAGTAAGTTATACCAATATATATATATATACAGAGTTAACACCCTTCTGGCACTGAGTACAATGAGCCAATGCTCGATCTTTTGACTCTCAGCATATGAATTGAACCAATTCTGTTGGGCGAAAATAAGAACATGTCTCGGCTAGCCAATGTACATCATCTACTCGGAACAAGAAAGGCATCAAGCCATACCATTTAACATAGGCTTAACACCCTTCTGGCTCACAACAGATGAATTAAGACCTGTTTGCTCAGCTCAACAACACAAACACACAACACATTCACACTCGCACTCACACCATCCCCCAAGTAGAAATGCATTTCTAATCAGGCCAATGGCGAAACCAAATCCCTTCCCAAAACTGTGAAAATAGTGCAAATGGCACCCACACTAGGAAAAATAATAGCTGGATCGCCATCAACAGAAAACCGACCCTCCGCAAAAATGCCTTTTCCATTTCCGTTCCGCTTCTCATTCCTACGAGTCACATAAACATGGATGGCCCAGATTCTGACCTGATTTTTTGTTTGCTTTTCCGCATTTGTCTTGGATTTCAGCACAAATTAATAAAAAGGAAGCGGCATTCTTGCCGTTGTCCAACCGATGCATTCCCAAGATCTTTGGATGTCGCTGGTGGAAGCAATCTGCGTGGTGTTGATTATTGATTTGACCTCAATATAATGTAAATACATTGAAGAATTAAGTTGTTCAGATTTGTCTTTATCACACGGAAGAATAATTACTTATTGACTCATCCCTACAAGGATGTTCTTAGGACTCTAAAAAAACTTTTAGAGTCAGAAGCTTGTTGTTGAAGACCATAAGTTAACTCTCATATACATGTAGCTCCATCAGAAATGTTTTCTTTTTTTCCCATTTTCTGAGGGGGGGGGGGGGGGGGGGTCATAAAACTAATACTTAATGTTCGTTAATCTAAATGTTCTATTCTAAAGTCCAAATGGAAGCATACTGCTGTCCTCTGTTATTCGTTCAAAGACTCAAATACTGCAACATTTTCATTACTAATGGAATTCATCCCTATCTAACCTCCTAGCCCCGCGCCACGCTCCAAGCCGGGGATCGCAACCCCATTGTTTAGAGAGCGGATGCGCGGGTCACCCGACACCCACTCCTAGCTCCGTCTCTGTCCCATTGACTTACACCCCCGCTCACATTGCGCTCCTAACCGTCCCATTAACCCTGATATGTCGGCCGACGAGCCGTGACGAGGACGCCCGGAGAACCAGAGGCTCCGGGTCGTTCTCGCCTTTCTTTTAATGCGTGTCCGTGAGATGACTCAATCGTAACCTGGCCGAGAAGTACAGTGCCTCGTCCACTCGAGGGCTTGTTCTAGCCTTCAAGGGTTGCATCCGCTCTTGACATCATTTCTCTCACATAGTTTCTTCATTGAAGATGATGGGAGATGCCTTGCTTTGCATAAAATGGTGCATTCATGTGCTTAGCAAGAACTTATGATTTACATTCTCTCCATATATTTGATATGCTTCTTATTAAAGCAATACAATGTATAACTTAAGTACGGGTACTGAAGATATATTTGTTTGACATCCATTAGTGTCTCAAGTTTACATGATCTATAATATGAGAAAGATAAAAAACCTTTTCATTAGTTCACAGATTTTACTGCATTTGCATCTTGTTAGCTAACAAAAATACCGTACCCCAAATAAAAAAGTGTACATCACAATTTGACCTTATTACATTAGTTGACATATTTTACAACATCTATTTTGAAGATGTTTACTAATTCAGCAATGAATAGATCTGTACATTTGTAGATGCAGGAACCTCAATTGCAATGGCGGCTATATGGCTGGCACAGTCCTACATGAGATGATACGTGTACATGCTCTGTGTTTTTACATTATGCTACATTAATTAGCGACAATAAACCTTTGTTTTAAGCAATTGTATTGATACAGTAAAAACTAATTATACAAAACTTATTACAACATATATTTCATGTTTACATTTCACATGTTAAATAGACTGTGAAGGCCAAATAGAATGATCAGCTCAATTCATGAAGGAGGATACATGTATGATACAATAAAGAATTAGAAGTAGAAAGTACATGTAATTAGTTGGCTTTTAAATCAATATTGTATCTAGTTTAAACAATACAATATCGGTTTGAAGTTATGTCTCGTTACCATTGTTTGGAGATTTTTTCTTTCTTATGTTACTCCCTTTCTTATGTTACTCCCTTTCTTTTGCTGTTTACTATTTTTCTCCTTTTCTATTTTCTCTCTATAATTAATTCTTCTCTAGCTCTCTCTCTATTTTTCTCTAGCTCTCTCTCTATTTTTCTCTTGGCCTTTTTCTGTTTCTCTCTCCCATTCTCTTTCCCTTCTCTTCTCTTCTCTTTCCCTCCCCTTCTCTTTCCCTCCCCTTCTCTTTCCCTCCCCTTCTCTTTCCCTCCCCTTCTCTTTCCCCCTCTCTCTCCCCCTCTCTCTCTTGTTTCTGTGCTCTCTTCCTATTCCTCTATCCTCTGATATTGATTGATAAATGGCAGGCTGTTGAAGATTGAAGTGCTAGTCAAACAAATCGTCTCTGAAGGATCACATTAGTGTAAAGCTAGAGCCCAATTAGCATTGATTTGACCATAGACAATTCTAGCTCATCTGTGTGGTATGCCTGGAATGATGTAGTAGATATCTCCGGAAATGTAATATGAAATGTACTTAGGACAATTCTAGAGGCATCTTGCTGGTAGGTAGTTCAGTTGTACATGTCTCCTGATATGTACTATGAAATATACACATTTCATTGGGAATTTGGAATAGTGATAGCAATGAGAGTTTGATGTCATGCAAAGAAACAAAAGATAATTTAAACTTGACAGAGCCTTTGAACAATAATTAGCTGTAGGACTTCACAAGAAATCTAACAATTATGGCAAAATTTCTTCTTAAATCTCAAGACTAGCCTCACAATTTTTCCAGAAAAGGATGGAAAAAAGGAACAACATCATGTCAACTGAACAATTTTTTTAGGCCAGAGCATGTAATATCCAGAGAGATGGAATGATACAGAGGGGAGAAGAAAAAAAAGCCTGGTTGAGTCATTGAGCTCGATTTAAGAAAATGTGGATCAAGTCTCGGCTGTAATTCATCTCCAATATGCATGGGAGATAAGTCAACCAATTCTTGTGGGATCTCTGGTCGTCATCATCTTACCCCACTTATGCATACATCTACACCCAATTATCCCGGCCGCCAAGCCAAGCCAAGTACGCAGGCATGGATATAACAGCCTGGGATGTTTTGTAGAAGTTTAGGAGAGAGAGTGATGAATGAATGAAAAGACAAATGATAACACATGATGAATATGAAGTATACATCGATACTCAGTCATTACAAGGGCTCAAACTCGGCTGTGTTCACACTTTGCTGTATTTGCATTCAATCCTGTTGCTCAAGACTAGAGAAACAAATATATTCATCCAAATAGTTCCTTAAAGTGTGGATAGATCTTTGCAAGTTTGCAGTAAAATAACAAATTTCATGTTATTTTTAATTTTCATGTATTTTGTCAGAATATATGAGACATGATCTTGCATTTCATCCTTTGCTTCTTAACACACCTGGAGCTATTTTGTATATACTTTTGTTGTTGCAGGTGCATGATATATTTTTCAAAGATCATTAACAAGTCAGATCAAAACTTAATTTCATTTTTGTGCAGTTCAACATCAAGGCCAAGTTATTATTTTGCCTCATTAGGAAGCATTTAACATTAATTAAATGTGTATCAAATTATCGATTTAATTGTAACACAAAACAACTGAAAATTGCGCCCTAGGACAATTCATGCCTCGAAGCATTTCTCCCATAAAATTAACTTGCGGGAATGATGGTTAAAATTGCAAGTGTAATTACTCACTTGTCTTTGAATTCCTCCTAGGGCACTTACACCAGCAATTTCATGACTAAATGATGAATGTGAAATGGTCCCTCACTTTCTGTTGAGTTCCACCTTAGACAATTAACATTGCTTGGTCATTAATTTATAAATGTGAATCATCCCCTATAGTGTATGTACTCAATCTCTTTGTAAATTGCTCCTCGAGCGATATATTACACGTTCTACTCAAAGGTTAAATTACTAGTGTGAATCACCCTCTAGTGTGTATCTACTCATTCTCCTTATGAATTCCACCTAGGGCACTTACACTAGCAGTTTGATGGCTCATGTATCATGTCTGATGGCTCATGTATCATGTCTGAATAATATTTTTGTTTCTTGATTTTTAAATGGCCTCCGCTGCTTCTGCAAGGAGCGTGTTCCAGCAGTGCATTTTTTTTGTCTTTGCTTTATAGGAACAACAAGGCCCTCGAGATGAAGGATCAGGGATTTTTTTCTTCTTTTCGATTGGAGGGGGGGGGGGGGGGGATTTTGTGAGAAATGTGTCCCCAGTGACACTATGCTAATGATGCTTTAGGGAAATATGTGTTTAGAACCGGAGTGCATTAGATTTATAATGAACTTGACAATGTGGGGGTGAGAGGGGGGAGGGTAGGGGGGGGGGGGGGGGCTGGACGGATATGTGTTGTTCACCTTATCCTGTTGAAGTTCGATTAATCATAGAATCAAGTCTGCATATAGTACATTTGTAAGTAAGTGATGTTGAGGAGGGAATTATCTACTCAGTAATATTTTAGATTTTGTAGGACTTTGAGAAGACCTCCTGCGTCCCTTGCCTCCAGAAATGGAATAAAATATAGTCATAATTGTATAGCTTTAAACAGAGATTTTCCCAATGCCAAAGAAGGATAAGGATTGTGGAAATGTAATTGTAACTTAATTCAATTTCTTGGGGGGGGGGGGGCATAGGAGAGTGACCAGAAGATTGGTATAGTGCAAAATTGTAGGATGAGTCTATGCAAGATGTGAATCATGTAGAGAGATAGGATCGATTGCTCTCCACTCTGGCCAATTTTACAGATTTTGAATAATGCACTAGAAATACAAGTCATGCGTATCGGCGGGGAAATTTCCCTCGGCATATGCTGCATGAATGATGCCATATGAAATTCTTTATGAATGAGGGAAAGTATGGACATTTAAAAAAAAATGTGGTTGATGAAAATACTCTGTGGTTAGGGAATTTTCACTTTCCAATAGCGATTTGAAAATATGTTTGCTTTTTCTGTGTACATGTACATTAATCTAGGCCTCTCCCTCTTTCCTTCTCTCACAAAGTCTCTGTATTCTTTAATACAGTAGTAGTATTCCCTTTCCATTTCCCATATTTGTACAATATGGATTATACATGTATCTGTTTGCACATGGCCAAAATGTATGTTTCATCTGCTGAAACCCAGAAGAGCAGTATAACTCGATGATATGAGTTAACTCCTTTCTTCCTTTCAATCCAGTCAATCTGTTCATACATTGTGAATGATCCGAAGAAGATTACAATTTTCTTTAAACTTCTATTCTCTTTCTTTCACCCAAAATTCCCATGTCCTCAAACATATGACAAGAGGTACATCTCGTCTGCTGAGAGCCAGAAGGGCATACATTCATTGTAAAAGGATAAACGCCTTTCTTCCATTCAGCATTCAATCTGTTCAAACATTGTGCATGATCTGAAGGAGATGACATTGTTCTGTACACTTAAATGCCCTTTCTAGCTTCCATCTTCAATCTCTCCCAAATACTCAAACACATGGCAAAAGGTACATCTCATCTGCTGAAAGCTAGAAAGGCATAAACTCAATATAAACGGATATGAATTAACGCCCTTCTAGCTCTCAAAAGTCAATCTGATCATACATTGTTGATGATCTCAAGAATAAGCTCTCACAAATACAAAGCTCTTAGTCATAGCTTGTTGTTTACTTTCGACGAAGGACTACATCAATGCAATCAAAAGATTATCTGCACACATACAAGTGGCATTATGAGTATTGACCTTATGAAGGGACACAGCGGTGGTTTCGTGATCAAGAGCAGCATAATTGTATCATTATCGTAGACAAGATGATTCACTATCTGGCCCATCTATTCATGCAATCTCATACGTGTAACCTTAATGTTTTTGTCCACGGTCAGCCTTTATTTGTAATATTCAATTCTTCCTTACAGATTGAAAGTGTTTTGTTATAGGATTTCATTTTTTTTTTATCTGTGTGTCCTTCCTCCCCAATTTTCCCTGTTTGCTGCCCTTCTGCCATTTTCCTTTCAGTGCTCATCATTTTGATATTTTTTGTACAAAAACTCTTTAGGGCAAAAAACAAGCATTTCGGGGGCATGTTATTGTAATTTTCCAGAGGTCAGAAGTTATTTTCTTTAAAGCATAAATGATGGGATCAGAAATAAAGAATATGAAAATATTTAGAATGGCATCGAATTTGGAACACATTTTAGAATTTTGTCGCTATAATTGAAATCTAAGTCTGCAGTAGGCCTTTATAGCTAGTCAGATCTAGTCCATTATTCAGAAATTTGATAGAATTTTTGATTACCCTAATAGATTATTCATAGAGCTTGAAATTATTGACACTTTCATTCAAGAAACAAAGTAACATGCATTTCAACTGAGAGCTTACTTCTAGAGAGGAAGAAAAAATCGGCGAGAAGAAGCAGACAAAGTGAGAAAAATCACCTTTCTCTTGAATTGTAGACTTTACGCTAATGAAAGTCAAAAGCATCTTCAAACACCATCCGATCTCAAAAAAACCTCTTAGGAAACATTTCCTGTATTTTTCCCCTCCGATGTATCCCGTTCCTCCAAGACATTTGTATTTCAATATTCCTTTGGGGAGCACCGAGCAGCCATCACTGCCCTCAAGCGCTCACGCGAGGGCTCCCTTTTGCCCCAATCTCGTTACAGACGTCAGATAAACCCTCGTGGGCTAATCCAATGGGAATCACATTTACGATTGTGTTTCAAAGATGAGCGCATGCAACGTTATCTTCCGGAGGGCTTTTTTTCTTTCTTGCTATATCCATCTATTTCAATACTATGAACCTTTTTTTCCTGAAGTGTTTTCCTGTTTTTTTGTTGTTAAGGAATTTGTAGGAATGGTTTTGTGTGTGTGATCAACTGTCAAGCATGGCAAGAGAAGATGCTAAAAAATCATGCAAATTGATTGGAATTGCAAATTTGAGACTTGTCAGTTTGATGTTGTGATGTTTTGCCTTACCAGGGTAATACATTTGTGGGAGTGACGTAATGGAAATAGATGTGGCAATGTAAAGAATGGGTACTGGCTTATAATGGAGAATTTTTAATTGGAGATAGATGAGCTGGATTATGTTAATATTACATTACCCAGTTCAAAGAAAATTGTATAGCAATTTGATTTCAACAGATTATGTTCGATAGATGAACTTTCTTTCAACCATCATACTGTAACAAATATTATCCTGACATTTGAAGTGAATGGTTTGATGGATAAAAGCAGGTTTATGTTTACTACAAATTATGGAGTGTGAAAGAAGTGATGTTTGTCCTCACTTCAAACAATTCCTCACAGAACCTCATGATTGATACAGAACAGCTGACAAAAAGTCATGATTTGTAGCAATATTTGTTTGTACCCATCCATTACAACCACGCTTTGTCAAGGTCACTGCATTATGTCCTATAGTTGTAGGTTTATTTTCGGGTATTTATTTTCGCAAAAAAGCTGTGCGTTGGGTTATTTTCATTCAACTCAAGGATCTAATGTTTTCGCGAGCAGTGTTGGTGAGCAGTGTAGGTCTACTGATGTAAGATAACTGTCTGTTCAGACTACAGGAGATTTATATGAAACTTGTTAAAAGAAACGTTGTTTAAGGAATTATTGTATAACGAAAGGAGCGTACAGACTAGAAAACAACATATTATAAAGAAACGTATACAGAAACTAATTTTGATGAGGTAAGCTATCATGACAGCGTGCCAATCATTAGTGCGCGCTCACCATAAGGCTAAGCCCCACCCAGTTATACGATTGTAATACAATACAACGGTTAGACTGGAGCGGTACCCAGACTGTACCATTCTCAAACAGGCGTTCGCTATAAACGTTCCGTTACACGACATTTCTTTATACAAGATTCAGACCAGGAAAAATATAATATTGTATAGCGGCATGAGTCTTGTACATGTACAGCTACATACGCTGAATGTTTGGTAGTCAGGGCGCAGGGTAAGAAACTATGTTATCAAAGACATCACTAAAGTGCATATCAGAATAAAGTGCTTTATAATATGTTGTTTTCTAGTCTGTACGCTCCTTTCGTTATACAAGGAAAATATCATGGTTGTTCATATCACTACCGTTAATAGCACAGGAAATACTTTTTGAATTCGAAAGTGAGGCCATTCTATTGAATAGTAGCTACATGTAGTTGTATAGTACTACAAGGTTACTGCTTTTTGTACTCTCTATATCTCTCTCTCTTTTGGATATCAATCTCGCCCTTCTCCTATTTGTATAATGTCAGCATGAGCTCTTATCCTGCCCATATTGCCTGTCTTCGTTTTTATCTCTTATCAATTTTTCATACATCTTTTTTTTTGCGTACATTTTTTAGCTCACATAACTAATACATCTATATTTTTGTCTACATGTATGTCTCTGCTCTGCTTCTGTTTTTTGGTGTGGTTCCGTATTGGAAGTACCTCCGTTATATCATGGACCTACTATGAAGGTTCATGGTTATATGCACATCTATTGAAATATATGTCTGTTGATATATTTCACTCTGCTGAGTGCAAGAAGAATATTAACTCTGTGGCTCTCAACATTAAAACAAAAATGGTTATCTTTGTCCTCAGTGACTATTTTGTCCACTGAGAATGTTAATTTTCATAGCAAAATCTTGTTTTCTTTTTGATCACTTAATTCCCCTACCTCTCATCTATTACCCTCTTTCTCTCTATTTTTCTTTGTTTACTTTTCTCTCCCCTGTCTCTCTCTCTCTCTCTCTCTTTCTCTCTTTCTCCCCACTTTCTCTTTCTCCCCACTTTCTCTTTCTCTTTTTCTTTCTCTCTCCCCACTTTCTCTTTCTCCACTTTCTCTTTCTGTCTTTCTTGATAGCAGACAACACAAAACATTAGAAGTACCTCGTAAGGAGTAACCCACCAACACTAGAGCAATAAATCAATACTAAATGAGTGACACTGGGGCATCACTACCCTCACCCCATGACACACAACTGTACCCCTGAATCACTAAAAGAAATGCTCCTGAAAACCCTTACATACAAATAGGTGAACATATAAATAGGTGAACATATAAATAGGTGAACTTTTTATATGGGATTCTCTCCACTGTGCTCAGAGGTTATGTACAATAAATGTCTCACTCAACTCCCTGTGGAGGTGTAATGGGATTGTTGTGTTTAGCGTTGTTTACCTGCGTTTATCTCTTGCACCCATTATCTCTTCAATGCCCTCACAGCTCTGAAAGAATCCATACAGAATTGAAATCGTATTCCTGGGATGTTACAATTGCAGCTTTTTCTCATTGTTTACATTTCTCTATTTTTACAATATTTATCACCATTGAGTCATATCTGGTACAAGGTGCCTTGGCTTTTGGAGCTCAACCACTTGTGTGTGTTAGCCGAATCATTGACTAGGTCTGTAAGATAAATCTTTGTGGCGGCGATGAAAGTATTTATAGAATATTCTTATGATATGATCATTGGAGCTCTTCACTTTGTTGCTTACAGTTCTTTGTGTTGTCACACTGTACTTCCACAGTATTTATATTCCTATTCAAACTATGTGGGAAATGGATGGACTGGTGTCAAGCCATGCTAAAGGTAACCTTGCAGAATTTTGTGGGTTGAAGCAAATTTATCAATGAAACCATTCGTGAGTTAAATCTACCAGCAGTAAAGGGAAACCAAGAGGTGAACTAGGATAATATAAAATTGTCTCTGTTAGCTCTGAAGAGCCAGAAGGCCCCTGACTCATACATGTCCATCTAACTTTCAAAGAGTTGGTGCCTTTTGGTTCTTAACAGACAAAATACTTGAGTTCAGGGAGCCTGGAATAATTGATCGATACTCGCCAAAAGAAATACAAAGAATGTAGGATCCATCCCTGCATCATATGAATGAACCTGGAGGAATTCCTCCGGAGATGTCCTTCAACTTTCAAGTTGTTACATCCAACCCTCTTCACCTACCTGCTTGTATCTCCAAGCTCTTCACCTGCATCTCGTGTTGCGCTTGGAGGCCACATGACATTAATGTCACTTCTTGCTTCTTTCAATGACATCTACATGTATATCATTACCCCCATTCAGACGAAAGAAAACTCTGGTTCACTATACAATGTTTTGTAAAAAAATTGTGAATGCGATTTCAGCTAGGACCATATTTCTGTTAATTTGACTAGGCTCACATGTTTGGCTAAGGGTCGTAACGACCTGTTAGACATCACACTTTACAGAAGACAAACTGTATTTTATTGATGAAGAAAGAAGAACAAGAATAAGAACTTATAACTCTATATTGCAAATAGATTTAGAGGAGGACTGTATATTTTGAAAGCAGAAATTATCAATCATTTTGAATAGTGTTCTGTTGTAACAAAATGGTGAGATGTCGTTGACATATAATAGAAAATTAATGGAAGACTGCGATTTAGAAAGTATTCAATGTTTTATATGATACAACATTCATATGATGAAAAAGTAATTACTTGTTCACAAGAGTTTTTCAAAACTTATAGTTTTTGTCTTCTCAAAAGGGGGGAGGGGGCAAGTTGATTTGGAAACGATCGAGTTAACACAAGAAAAATTTGATAAGTTATTATATAACTGATATATTGTATAGTTTCCATGTCTGATTGAGGGGAGGGGGGGGGGAGGGGTAAGCAGGTTGGTTTTAGGGGATGATGGAGCACCCTCCTTTGCACTTGATCCCATTCCATCATCGACAAAGCATGACATTTCAAGATGGTTGCTCCTTACTGTACCCTGTAGAAGATGCCCCACTTTGATTTTTTTTTAGAATCCCAACTGTAGAGGTGTCGTAGTCAAGTGGTCTAAGCACCTGACTTGAAATGCATAGGTCATTCATTAGTTTGATCCCGACATGGCACTAATGTCCTTTGGCAAGGCATTAATCTACTTTTGCCACTCCACACCCAGAAAAGAAATAAGGGTCTGGTAGGATGACAAAAGCCTTTGTGTTAGTAATTGCTGCCTTTTACAGTTGCATACAGAACGAATAAAGACTGAAGTATACAAACAGCGCGTGGAATAACCAGAGTTTTTTGGAAAATGAAAATAATATGCTCGTTCCTCACAAAAGATCCTCTGGTAATGATATATTGCAGTCACATACTTTAGAGATGTGCAGTAACTTTCATACAGGTAAGAAATGTACCTGTAGTTGCAGGAATCATGAATTTTGTGTCTGGCTTTCCGACCCGAAACTTGAAAATTTGTGACTTTTTGCTGGTAATGAGGGTTAGCAATTCAAACTATGTGAGATATGTAGCGACATCTGTGGACAAAGTTCAAGTCCAGATCGTGTTTCTGTTTATATGACCAGGTTCACATGTTTAGCTAAGGTGTGTAACAACCTGTAGGACATCAGTCCTTTAAAAAAACCGACTATATTTTATTGAAAAAAAAAAAAAAATTAGGAATTGTGTCATGCTATTTCAAGGAGATCTCGAAGAAGGTTTCAGATAAGAAAGATTTTAGGAGCATATATCTATAGATCATTTCAAAGAGCATCCTGTATTATATATTTATTGGAATATTGATTCAATTGTGAATAAATTAACAGAAGTCCATTTTGAATTTTCACTAGAATTTATTTTGAATATGCCTTTTAAGGTTCATCTGTATGGATCAACAGTATTTTGTCCTGATTTATTAATTTAGTATTCACATATTATTTCCACTTACATCAGAGCAGCATCAAATCACTTCTGTTAACATTATCTTTGCATGTCTTATTCCCTACATTGACTTTATTCTCTCTGGTTTCTGTACGAGTTCCTGTTGTCTATTTCAAGGAAAAAACATTGTTTTTCCCTTTTCTGTAAAATTGTCTTTCGGGGCATTTATTGTCACTCTGTGATTTGTTTTGGCTCTCTCTGATTGAAAGAGCTAATTTGTTTGATGATAGTTGAGGCTGGTGCCATAGCAGACTGGAGCCACTTCATTAGACAAGCACTCTGATTGGCTGAAGAGGTTTTTATCAATGAGAATTGAGATTAGTCTCCAAACAAGCAAAGATGTTGTTGTGTTAATCAAGCCCAGTTCAGTCTCTTGGAAGCTCCGAGCTCAAACCTTCAGAAATATATTTGACATTGGATAATTTATCAAAATGTCAGTAATTTCCAGTAATCTAAGGCATTGTTTACTATTCAGAACTGATCAATTAAGTTGTCTTTCTGTGAGAAAAGGTTATTTAATATTTCAGTTTGCAAAGATTGTCTGGTGTTGAAGACTAGCTCATTCATGCTTATACCGTTCAAATCACAAGCATGTAGTATGCAAACAGATAGTGTGTTGTGGATGTTATCTACTCAGCATTCAGCGAGGGGGAGGGTTCGTAGTGTTTTTCTGATGCCCGTAGTGTCTAAGAGCGTTTTATTGCTTTCTGGACGGAGTACCCTCTCCATCCATCTCCCTAGCGCCTGACACCTCAAGTTATCCATTTCCTGCCGGCTAGGAGCCCCACTTTGGTTAGGATGCCAACCCTGCTCCTTGTGCCTGCCTCCAGAATCGTAGAGAGACAGAAGTTGGAAGCAAATGAGGTTAATTTGTCACACTTGTAGGAGAGCCTCTTCACACGTTTGATCATGAGAGACTTGTAGAGACTAGAGAGAGATGGGAGTGAGACAGAGAGAGAGACGGAGAAGCATCTTTGGTTGCTAGCGCCGATGTGGTGGTTGTCTCAGGTCGCCCGATGACCCGCTCCTCAAGTATTCTGTAACTGTTGATTGATGCCGGCCTCTCGAGGTCATCGTATAAGAAAGCAGAAAGTCATTTCGCTCACTTGGGGGCTGCTCCGCCATGGAGCTGAGCAGCACGAGTCTCTAAACAACACCTAAGGTTTCAGGAGAGAGGGAGAGGGAGAGAGAGACAGTGAAAGAGAAGAAAAAAGCAAGAGGGGGTGAAAGAGAGGGAGAATCAAAGCATGCGACTCTAAACAACACTTAGGAGTCTTAGCAGACAGAGAGAGAGAGAGAGAGAGAGCGATTTGGGAATAAAATGCAAGAGTCTAGCTGAATCGCTTGCGGAGAGAGAGAGCCGGAGAAAAGCAAGTGGGAGAGAAAGAGAGGGAGATTCAAAGCATTTATCACATGCATTGCCGTCACCGTCATCGTCGCAGCCACCACGACTCGAGGCAGCGTGTGAATTAGCACCGAATAGAGCATTGGTGGGAACTCGAGCAGAAAGGGGGAGCAGAACGGTCCGGGGAATCGCAGAGCGACAGCTAGCCCTCGGAGCTGAGACAATAATACCCTGATTGATACATCGGCACGACCTATTCACAGCTCTCTCAGTCTCATTCAGTCTTTCGCTCAACCGAGCGCATTGTGTGCAATATCTTTCTCCTCTTTTATTGGATCATCATCATGACAGTGTCACATCTGATTAAAGCATAGATAGTGGATTACAGATTCCCCATTCTCTTCATAATAGACCCATATTATTGAATCCTTGTACTTTATTATGAGATTTTTTCATTAGAGGAAGAGTTTTGTTATGACGTGTATACCGATGCTTCTTTCATTAGTGCAGTCTGGTGGAGGGAGTTTTCACATTTGTCACGTACACCTTGCATCTTCTCTCACATCATCGTCGACTGTGTCGGAGCTGATTGTTTCTGGAAAAATCATTTTCATTCAACATTCATGAGTTATGGAATTCAGAGAGACTTGTGTATACATCTTTGACAGGAATTTATTTTGAGAGAGTGTCTCCCGGGAGCTCATATTATGTTATGATCGCTGGAGTATTACTTGGATGTTTGTATCCATCGAGCAAAACTCTCCCCTGGAATCATATTTTGGATTTATTCATATTTAACTTCATGTGTTTTGTCACATCCGATGACTGATTTAGTGTTGCGCTTCTGTTCATTTATTCATTCAAAGCTTATCTTCAACTTCCTTAACTTGTAATTTTGGTAAACCAGATAACGCCAGCAAATTCCTTCATGGATTCCTTCCACAATGAAATTCTCTGATGCAATATGAGGGAATTTCCGTCCAGAATTCTACAAAGATGACCTGGAAATTTATTTAATTTTGAGTGATGGTACTCTCGAAGACACCATCTTACAATTGTTGCCAATTTGGAATAGTTGCCAATGGTTTGTGATAGAGGATTTCTAGCGAGGAGGCCCCTGATACACAAGCATGATGAAATGGCAGCCAGCAAAAAAGGTAATATCTCACAAGTGAACTAAATCTCAAAAAAGTTGTATTGATCGAAGAACAAAATGCCTCTAGCTGGCTCATTGTTATATTTTGTGTTGAGAGCCAGAAAGGCATTAGGGACTTTTAGATTTGCGTGGACTGATACGTGTGACGTCCATTCAAGGCAGTGCATTAAAAGGACGTCGATCGTAGCAATCCACGTTGTCGTTGTGCAAATCTAAAAGTCCCTATTAATCCTATATGAAAGCATATGAGTGGATGCCCTTTTGATTCTCAGCAGGCTATATGAAATCTAGACACAACGACCCTTTGCTTCTCAATTGTGATATCATCTGCAAATAGCCAGAAGGGTGTAAGCTAAATGAAGATGAATTGGGGTTAACAATGATATGATTATCTGCAATTTGTAGTGAATAATTATTTGAATCATAATTTAAATTGACATTTTTTTTTTTTTTTTTTTTTTTTTTGGGGGGGGGGGGGGGGCGGCTTGGAGACTTTTTTAAGATTCTTGTTCGTATTCAACTAAATGTATGTTGTTTGTAATCTAGTAGCTCTTCAAAGCAGTCGTATAACTTTCCATATATGCTTGTAACTCAAGTGTTACAATTCTAATTAAGTTCCCTCGAATCCACCATCCATTGTAATTTTGTATTGCTAAACTAATTAGAGCCAACCACATGCCATATTTAAGCTGTAAAGGGACGGCCAAACTGCGAACTCTCCACTCGTGTTAGCGGGTATCGTGTTCTATTTCCAATTGACTTTTCTCTAAATGTGGAAACTTGTTTGTAGTATAGTAGTAGCAGTGCTTGATGGTGTTCACGACACCAATAATGAGGGCCTACTCACTTCAAGTCTTCATGTCCGGTTTGTAATTCATACATGATCAATCAACACTCAAAAAATGTGTGTGTCTTGCTGGTCATTCCACTCCCCCCTCTCTCTTTCTATCCAGGTCTCTCACTCTCTCTCTCTCTCTCTTTTTTTTCTCGGTCTCTGTCTCTCTTTCTCTCTCTCTCTCTCTCTCTCTTTCTCTCTCTCTCTTTCTCTCTCTCTCCCTTTTCCCCTCTCTCTCTCTCTCTCTCTCTCTCTCTCTCTCTCTCTATCTCTTTCTCTATCTCTCCCTCTGCTCCATCTCTCTGTGTTTCTATTTCTCATTTCATCGTCATCTCTCTGTCCACCAATCTTCAGCCCCCCCCCATTCTCTCCAGGTTTTATCAATTTTAGAATTATTTTATATAGTGAAGATTTTTTACAGTCAAATCTGTCTTATCATCTGTTGGATGCCAGAAGGCCGTTAACTTGTGACCTTTTAACACAAGAGTTAATGCCCTTTTGGCTCATAACCTATAATATTGCTCCCATTCAAACACAAAGATTATTCCAAGTTATTTAAAGATGAATGAGATTGTCATATATCAACACTAAAGAAGGGCATGAACTCTTGTACTTTAACACAGTGTTAATGCTCTTATGGCTCTAAAGAGACAAAATATTACCTGCCAAAATCATACTGTAAAAACTAACTCTATTGAACCAATGGAAGAAACCCAAGTTCCTTTCGCTAACCCGTTCAACAGTCCCATTATTTACATTCATCTTAGTCAGGTCACTCAGTCCATTTGCCATGTAATGACTCGTGTCAAAAAGAAATTCTTTCAAATCTGCCAAACAACAATAGCCCACAAAATGATCGGCATTAGAAGTCGTTTTCAGTCCCTGAAAAAAAGTTAGCCGTACTGGGGGCCTTGTGTTCAATATATGCCTATCCCATGTGCAGGTTTAATTGCTTTTGTACGCTATGCAGGTTCTTTGACTTTGTGGCGATAACAATAATTTTACTTCACCTGTGTGGAATTGAAATGCACACCTGAGTTTTTGAAGCTTCCACCTGTAATTATCGTCTATTCAGTGAAAATACCTCCCTGATCATGGGGTACAAGCATCGTAATAATGAGTTTTATTGAGAGGTGAAAAGGCATGAGATTGTATCAGTATTTAATTTGGCAATTACTATGAGGGTATCCTGTCTAGGGGATATTCTATAATCTATTCATAATTATCAGCAACAAAACTCTTTTCACACTGAAGTCGGTTGATGACCGTACATCCATTTGGTCCTGTCTCTCCACCCAAACCCACCCTCTTCAACCCACCCCCCTCACCACCCCCAAATAGAAATGGAAGAGAGAAAAGTCACAGTGAAAATATTGCGCTCCATAAATTGACCTCTCATATATGTTGCATTGAGCATTGATAATAATCTCACAATTCTTATCACTGCAATATTCCTGGTTGCATTTTGATGACAGTTTCAAACTTTATTTTCCTTTCGTCTCAAAAAGTCAGGCAATGCATTTCTTAGACGTATAATCATGACACCAAATGCTATGTAGAAAGTCTCTTTATTGCTAGTAATACATTTAGTATTGAACGTTGGCTTCCGTTTCAAAACCGCTAGAAACCAAAGCTATCTCTTATCATTCTTGGTTGACCAAAAAAATCTTGAATTACAGTCTTTGGAAATTGTCGAAAACTCGTAGGGGATTGGAATCTCTCTGAGGTGTTGCCAACTTGGCCATTCAATCTCAATTAAGGAGCGCTTACCTTCGCAAGGGGTTCTTACCTTGGGAAATCCTAAACTCTGTAATTTATTTGCACTGGGAGCATCAAATGTGTTGAGTTACTCCGAGAGCAGTACCTGTTGGAAGGGCCCTTAAAAAAATGTTGATGGGATAGCGACATTTCACAATACCAGGATTTGAGAAAAGTTCTTGTTTAAATATGTTATTTTGGATTTAGTAGTGAGATTATTATGAAAAAAGGAAGAAATTTTCTCTTTGGAGCTAGAAGGGTGTTAATTCATATAAACTTTAAAACAGAATTAACGTCCTTCTGGCTCTGAACTCTAAACAGACGTTAAGAATATTGGATGGTGTGAGGAAATATTGACCCCCCCCCCAAAAAAAAAAAATAAATAAATAAATAAAAAATGTTCAAAAGGAATTTTAACTGCAAGAGCAGAAAGGAATGAAGAGGGGTACGGGAGGTAAAAAGAAATAGAACCCTTCAAGAAAAGAAGGGATTTTTTTTTAAGGGGGAGGGGTGGGGTTGAATAATTTTGACAAAGAATAGGTCTTTGCTGTCAAATTCGTAATAGGAAGTTTTGATGTAAGATAGAGAGGAAGAAAAATATCCATGCAATTTGACATGAAATGAACTGTCAGAAGGACCCCATTTTCAATTTCTATTAACTTGACTTCTGTAGTTTGCCCATATTGGGTTACTTCTGTGTTAGACTTATGAGGCACTCAATTCATACGACGAAAATAGTGTGGTGAACATATCAATATTTCATGACATGAATTTAAAATTTAATAAAAAGCACTTGAACATGACAATTAGGGTGCAGAAGCAGACCCGAAATTGAATTTTATTAGTCATCGGGACTGGAAATCAATTTCGTCTAACCGAGCCAGAATATCTTAATTTGGTAAAATATAAGTATGTCCTGAAAAGGGGAAAAGAAAGGAAAGAAATTTTGTGGCAAGACCTATGAACATCTGTTAATATCGAAAGCAACATGGATCAATCGTAATTGAATTCTCTTTACTTTTTAATTGACATTAGGTACATGTATGTAATAAAATAACATTTTATTGATTGAGCAATCCCATTGCTAATGAGATTATACTGTTTTATTTTTTTTGCTGTGCAATTGATCCAGACAGCTAATTAATGGACATTTACAAATTTTGATGCACCCTGAATTTCTGGCCTTCATGTGCAAATGAAATATATATTGAAGGTCTACCACGTATTGCATTTTATACAGAAAACTAGGTCAGAAATATCACCTGAAAGCATTATCCCTACACATGTACATTATATCAAATGAGCATGTATGAAAAGTCCTGAATACTTTAAAAGATTGATATCATTATTAATGTCTCTTTCTTAAACCACAATGCATTTTCGCTGCTCTGATAACAAAATTATTTGTAGTAGATGTCTGTGAGGATAATCCTTCACACCTCTGTCGTCAACAAATTAACTCCTTCTGGCGTCTTCTCCCCACCTCGACGATTAAACAACATTACATTATTCTTTTGTCCTTTCATTAAATGTATACCAAGGGGGTGTTTCACAAAGATCCTAAGTCAAACTTAACTCTAAGTTATTATGGAGAGCCATTTGTAGCCTTAAAATAAAATATATTCAAAAGCGAAAATTCAAGTATTTTAGACTTTTTTTTATAAATTCCACATCAAGAACAAGAAATCTCCTTCATAATAGGAAATATGAATGATTCAAATAGAAATTGTATGCCTTGTAAAATAACTCTTACAAAATATTTTCATAGATGCCAATGGCTTTCCATAACTGTTAAGTCCAACTTAGAGATAAGTTCAACTTAGGATCTTTGTGAAACACCCCCCTGATAGCTAATACAGTTGTGACTCCTATCCCTACAAAGTAACTCTTGTTGGGGTCTTCTTGCTTTATATAGCTCCGTGAATATAAAACTTCACAATGTTCTTTTTTATTTCAATCAATACTGGATAGCATTCAAGTTTGACATGTACATGTAGTCCCATCTATAGAGGTCATCATTTATAGCCTCGTCGTGAAAGCCTGATTGTCGATTCATTGATGAACTTGATACCCCCTGCTAAGTAAGGGGTGCAGAGAGTCCCCATCTGATAATCACAATACCCCATAACACTTCTGTAGGCTTCCAATCTTCCCTGGGGGGCTTTCACACTATTCCATTCATCTAATATTTTGGGATTGATTTTCAGAGAT
The DNA here is from genome assembly GCA_035222895.1 of Strongylocentrotus droebachiensis. Taxonomy (NCBI): domain Eukaryota; kingdom Metazoa; phylum Echinodermata; class Echinoidea; order Camarodonta; family Strongylocentrotidae; genus Strongylocentrotus; species Strongylocentrotus droebachiensis. Next base: position 49,939 of record JAVYIG010002670.1, on the reverse strand, counting down.
AAAATCATTAAATTATATCGTTAAACATTTGGACATTGTGCTGAAAGAAGTTTTAATTGTTTATTGATTTGGTTGAGAATGTATTGAAGAAATAAATTTTCTGAAGAAAAGTGGTCACAAAAATATTTTGGTAGAAAAATTGAGAATTCTATTTATACAAGTATGATTAACCTTGTAAATCACAGATACCATGACAACAAGGAGTACATTCAAAGAAACCCCTCTCCATTTTTGCCACCCATTTGGTCTTGCTTTCCTTCACCTTATGGACAGATATTTTTCACCATGTATTTCAAAAGTCAATTTGTAGCTTTAAACATGAAGAAATTCAGCATGACAAAAAATGTGTAACTCGTTGAAAATATAGTTAGGCCATTCATCAACAATTCACCTGTAATTTGACTTCATTATATTTTGTGTTATTGATTATCAATAAGTAGGGCAAATAGAAAAAGATCTAAATTAGTGTGAAAGTACCATCTATCATTTAACTTTTTTTTTTTTATGGCTAAAATATAGGCAAGTCAAATTAGGCCAAATCCTAACAATTTCCCTGTCTTATATGAACTGATCGTCATAGCTGGGGTAATTCGTGATCAATAAAAAGGCCAGATAAAAAATAGATTTACGATCGTGTAAATGCACTACTAATAACCTTGCGCAGCTCATCATCTACGACTCTGACTTTCAATTATGGATTCCGTGATTTTCAGTCAACGCCCTGGCACGATTCTAACAAAGATCAACCCTACGCCGAACGTGACTTATCGATTATTATAATGCTTATATACATCCATTATCCCTGTTTTTGTATTGTTATTGCTTTGTTTACATCTGCACCTGCTTGTAAAGCTGTGTAGCGAGAGAATAGAGATTACAAATTTGAGCTGTGAGCCAGAAGAGCATTAATTTCTTTATAATGATAATGCCCTTTTTTACTGTCAGCTAAAGAGATTGCCAGAACAGGATGACTTGATGCATCTTGTCAGTACGCATTTATGATTTTTCCCGCGCTTAGTCATTTAAGAAGGGGGGGGGGGGATCAGTTAATGGCTAATATGTACCCTGCCCCACAATCTTACCATGTAAGTTTTTTATGAAAAAACATGATCACAGAGAAAAATATAAAAAATCAACCTAATTATCAATAGCCTTGTCAATCACATAAATTGAAATGTGCAAACATTACAGTGACAAAGATTATATACCGGTACCGTTATCTCCAGAGCTACTGTATTTTATATACAAGGAATAATGATGGACAGATTCTGTGATGGTCTTACATGGTCATCTCGGTGATAGCTTGATAAAATATTTGTGGTCATCTCTTAGCTGGAGATTAAGTGCTAATCATATCAGTTCTGACCTCTGCCACACACACAATGGAACACTAAAGATATACATAGTCAATGTCTTACACTGCTGGTAATTATGGTATGCACTGCGGTAGATAGCACACAATCTTGCTAATAATAATATGAAAAATAAAAAGGAGGTTGTAAACCATTCTATTTCTCCTCTGTTCAATTCAGTTTCATTAATAGACATGAAAGAACAGATGGTGTGAGATGACGATAATTCTTCTTGCTGTCCTGCTGTACTTGAGAAATTTGAGTAATTTGCCCTATTTATTGGTCAATAATTTAATATAGAAAATTCTTCTCATATTCATTTATTATAAATCATAATGGCCATAGAGATTACTGACCATATATGGATGGACTATCTAAAATGGACTCTGGACATCACAAAACAGATGTCACTGAGAATAGAAAGATAGGATGGATCATCTACTGAGAGCCAGAGGGTTAACAGGGTAGTGAATCCCTGGATATATTGTCTGATTGGAGTCATAAGGGCGTTAAGTCATATTCTTTTAGACACAGTTAATACTCTTCTGGCTTTCAACAGGCAAAATCATGTTTCCAGAGCCACAAGGGTGTTAACTGTGTGTTCAAGTATATGAGTTAACGCCCTTCTGGCTTCAAACAGACAATATGCTCCAAAATATGAAAATGTTGAAATAGACCAAAGCAGTCCTTTCGCATGTTCTGTTAGTCAAACCATGTTAGGTCCATGGTCAAACCATGGAGATCTCCATGGTCAAACAAAGTGGGGAAAGAGTTTGTATGGTGTTCAAGCCCTTTTGTCTCTCATCTGACCAAATTGTAATCAGTGGTGTGAGAGATGGGGCCTTATACTTGTAACAAAATCAGTCTACTGGGAATTAGATTAAACAAGACAGGGGCTCAATTTACTTGCAATCCGATTCCATTAAGCAGAAGCTGTCCCAACAGTGTCCTTCGATTTTAGGTCAATGTCTCGTCCAGATTATTCAATCTCAGAAGAGATGGAAGACTGCTGCGATAAGATACGAAGAATAATTCAAGACCCTTCTTTTTCCTTCGAATTTAGGTCATTAGGCCTGTTTTCATCAGCTCTAGTTTGCCAAATAACCCGTTATTTTAACTATCCCGATCCCAAGTTATCCAGCTAATTTGTGTTTCCATTAGCCCGTAGTTGCAATTAGCAGGATATTTGGTCAAGAAAATATCCTGAGAAATCTTGTTCTTTTTTCCAAAATATCCTGCTATTTGGGAAATAGCGGGCTAATTTGCGCTTTTCCGAGCTATAGTTTGTGATGAGTGTATCGGTCTGGTGAGGGCGCAATTTTGAGCTTCGGGTTAATATCCCGAGTCTGAGAATAGCGGGTTATTTGGCAAACTCAAGCCGATGAGGACAGGCCTAATGTTCTAGCCAGGTTTTTCAATCTTTGAAATGATGACGCCATGATAAGGACATAAAAAGTAATTCAACACACTCGTGTGAAATGTGGAGTAATAATACACAAACCTGAATTCAAAAGCCTTTTCTTTGAAGGTCAAGTATAACATTCAAAGATTTTGTTACATTGTGCTATTGATTTTGAAGAACACAATCTAGCAAGTAAAGCACAAGATTTAAATTAATGTTATTAACTATCTGTACGCCACATACAAGTAGAATACTATTCTATGGTATTAGTGTGTATGCCATATACAGGTAAAATACTGTTTATTGGAATTAGTGTGAAGAATCAGTGCAAAATGTCATAATATGGGTGCATGAAAAGGATTAAGGATCTATTTTTAGTTGTTTCTATGCAAATGAGATTTTGATATGAAATTATGAATAATTATTTAAACAAAATAATCTGTCCTGTATATATTATTTGACTATTTGTCATACTTAATGTAAAATTTAAATGACGTTGTGATTCATTTGATAGTGTTCCCATGATTTCCCAATGAAATCTTAAGATGCAAGACATCCTTTTCACGAACCTACTATCACAATGGAAGGTCGTAAATTGTATCTGTTGCTATGCCAACACCTTGCTTATAATTTCCTCATGACGTGCCTAGTAGAGTTATAATATACTCCCAGAATAGTATCACTCTATTATTCCTATACTCTTAAATTATAATTTTCCTCCATTTTTTCTCTCAGTTGCTATGGTAACAGCATGTTGTACTATGTTGTAATGAGATATGTTGGCAAAAATATTATTGGCCTTTATTATCTAATATTTAGTTATTTTCATGCAGGATAATTATCAAATCGGCTTAACTTTGCAGTATTTTGAGTGTCACAGCAATGCCTTCATGCCAGAAAGATTTTGGAGATAAAACTTTTTTCATAAAAAGACATTAAAAAAAACACTATTTTTAGCATTATATGATCATATACTAATATTTTCAGGACATGCCTCATTGCCTAGGTTGTCTAGGTTATCCTACCCTACCAATACTCCTGTTAAAATGTTCTGCATCAGCATCTGCATGATACCGAAGAGCATCCCAAAATCTATGACATAGGTTACCTCAAACCTGTTAATCAAAGATATGTTGAACTTTACCATCTAAACCATCGATTTCTTCCATTTTCTTTCATCATCCAGGCCTATTATCGTCAGGGTGTGGTCCTACAGTGTCTTAATTGGTCACCTCCCTCATGCCCTGTCCCTGCATGATGCTGAACAGCATCCCAAAATATGTGATATAAGTTACCTCAAACCTGTTGATTAAAGATATATTGAACTATACCATCTAAAACCATAATTTTGTCCTTTTTCTTTCATTATCCAGGCTTATTATCGTCAGGGTGTGGCCCTGCAGTGTCTTGGTCGCCATGCCGATGCGCTGGCGGCATTTTCCTCCGGTCTGGCCCAGGATCCCAAGAGTCTTCAGCTCCTGGCTGGTCTTGTGGAAGCGGCTGTCAAGTCACCACTCAAAGGTAACAAATTAGTGATCTTGTGTGTTGCATCTTAAAATCGTTCTTTTGAAGTATTACTTATCTTGTACCTATTTATTGAAGAAGAAGAATTTCTATTCTATTGGTCTGTCTTTGAATTTGAGAAAAAAGGCATTCCAGGAATTCTAAAGGAAAATGGTGGTAATTTAGAATTTTAAAAGGGTAAAATTTAAGAAGTTTGTGGTAATTCTTGTGTACAAATATCTCCAGTGTTTTCAAAAGATGTCCAAGAATTTTTTTTCCCATATAGCTGTCTGAGGTATTCTTCTTCTGACTCACTATTCATTTGGTATTATTATCCCCTCGCCGACGAAGTCGAAGGGGATATAGTAACGCTGCCGTCTGTCCTTCCGTGTGTGCGTGCGTCCGTCCGAAACAAATTGGGTTTCTGATCGATAACTTCAGTAATGTTTGACAGATTTTAATGAAATTTGATATGAAGGTACATGATATCAAAATACAGGCTAAGTTCGATTTTTGGAGTATGTAGGTCAAAGGTCAAAGGTCATAGCTCATTAAATATGCGAATCTGGTTTCCATTCGATAACTTGAGTAATGTTTGACAAATTTTAATGAAATTTGATATGAAGGTACATGGTATCAAAACACAGCCCAAATTCAATTTCTGAGTATATAGGTCAAAGGTCATAGCTCATTAAATATGCAAATCTGGTTTCCGATCCATAACTTTAGTATTGTTTGACGGCTTTTAATGAAATTTAATATGAAGGTACATGGTATCAAAATACATGCACAGCCTAAGTTCGATTTCAGAGTATGTAGGTCAAAGGTGAAAGGTCATAACTAATTAAATATGCAAAAACACCTACCGGTAATTATATATGTGAAAATGTGGTGAACTCCCTTGCCTAGTAATATAATAGTATGGAGGTAACTTGTTCTCATGTATATAGGCCATTTGTACCCTGCGAGGGGATGCTACGCTTTAATTTGCGTTGACTTGTTAAAATAGAGTTACCAATCAAAGTCTCATTTTTAAACCTTTTAGTACCACATAGTGAAAATTTACTTGTACATCATCTTTTAAAACAAATTGTGTGTGTGTGTTGTATGTAAATAAATCAGCTACATCAAAAAAAATAACTGAGAAAAATAAATGTGCTGCATGATTGTGGTAAAAAAGTAGTTCCTCTAGTCAATTAAAACAACTAATGTAACTAAATAATACAGGACATTTCTGCAATCATGATTGCCCAGTGGTCATCTGACACATAAATAATCATGTGATACCTGTGAGGTCTTGGACCAAACACACACCTGGTCCAGGTTGCGTACAATGATACAGACAGATGAGGCCTGTCCTCATCAGCTTGACATTGCCAAATATCCCGCTATTTGAACTATTGCAAATTATCCAGTTAATTTGTGCCTTCATCAGCCCAAAGTTGCAATTAGCAGGATATTTGGTCAAGATAATCATCCCAATATATATTGGGCTAGTTTGCAAAATATCCTGCTATTTATCCGGTGCGTCTTAACCAGCCCGAAGACACGCACTATGCGCCAACGCTGAGCAAAATATCTTGAGCTAATTTCTCGAGCTCAAGCTTCAAGTTTCAAGGTCAAGTCTCGAGCTGATGAAGACGCGATTTGTAACTTCAGGATTATTTCCCAAATCAGAAATAGCGGGCTATTTGGCAATCTCGAGCTGATGACGATAGGCCTAATGGAGGTACCGGTATAACATATCCAATAATGTAAGGAAATCCATGAGCTAAATACAGATTTTTTTTTATTTTTATAGTTTGAAATGTTCTGTCCAACGTGAGGTGGTTCAATGACGGGCCTGTCAGACTGGACTGAGAGAGTGTTGGAGAGAAAGAGAAAGTAAAAGAAAGACAGAGTAAGGGATTGAGATAATTAATGAAATGTAGAGAAATATTGAAAGGAAAAAGAGAGACAGAGCATGATAGATATATAGAAATTGATAGATGGATAGATAGATGAAAAGATAGATAGATAGACTGAGAGAGAGAGAGAGAAAGATGTGATGGGACAGCCAAAAAACAGATATATTGTTGAAAGAAAATATTAGAGAGAAAGAGAGAGAGAGAGAGAGGGGAAGGGTGTAAGAGACAGAGGGATTAAGGGAGGGAGAAAGAAACTGAGAATATATATATATATATATATATATATATATAATTGAAAGTGTTTAGGATGATTAAAAAAAATAGAAATCACAAAAACTATGTGGAACATGGAATGATAGTGGAAGTAAGATGAGAGAAAAGGGGGAGGGAGGCAGGGTTTTATAAATTATAAATTATAAAACCCAGACAGCCACATCATAGATGAAGAAATCATGCACACAAACATAAGGCAGATGGCACAGTAAAAGTGGAATTAAGCATCAAACACAAGCACAAAGAGGAGAGGATGTTCCAGATACAAGAATGTATTCATCATGAATGCACATTTGATGGATTAGGTTAATGTATGCCTCCAGGTAATGTCAACATGAAATGGAGTGGAAATTGTCCGTGATCAATTTTGCTCCCACCTCTCTCCATCTCCCCATGTCCTTTCTCCTCGTCTTAATTTGCTCTTTATTTTCTTCACTACCTCTTTATAAGCCTTCACATGAATTCTATTTTTGATAATTTGCTGTGTGTCTATAATTCTGTTTGGATTTCATATTAAAGACTGCACCACTCTGAAACATTACTGGCGCATATCGTTTATTTTCAGAGCCAGAAGAGAGAGAGTGATAACTCTTTTAAAGTATATGAGTTAATGCCCTTCTGGCTCCAAACGGAAGATATTGTCTACTGAGAGTCAGTAAGGCATTAGCTGCAGGCAAATGACGTGAGTTAATGCCCTTCTGGCTCTCAGCTGACAATATTCTGGCTTCTCAAGCCTACTGAATTGAACAAAGATTTTGCATGCAAGAGCTTGGGACAACAACATATTAATTTTTTTTATCATAATTACACCTTTAAAGAAAAGAGCAGATGTTTTTTCTTTTTAGATTCTTGAGGCCATTGCTCTTATAGCACGAGACAGGGGATTAGATATCCCAAGTGTCAGATGAGGGGTTTTCCCTTTCTCCCTAATCCATTTAAGGAAATTAACCATGAAGTATTGGGGAAAAAACATACTAAAATAAAGTATAACAATTAGGATTTATTTATATCTTTTTCATATCTTACGGAAGAAAAAAAAAAAATCACCAATTTCTATGAACGCAGCAAGGCTACGTAGAACTGTCACTATAAACTTTATTTGAATGGAACCATTCACACACAAAAAATGAATTGGATATGAATGAAGACATATATACATGTAAAAGTCAAAATGAGATATTCAAGAATCAAGTGGTTAAGGATTCTAGAGCATGGGGAGGGGGGGGGGGGGGGTGGCTGATCTTATATCAAGGCCCATACGGCTGGTTCAACTCAGAGTAAACTTGTACAATTGTGTGTGTGTGTGTGTGTGTGTGTGTGTGTGAGAGAGAGAGAGAGAGAGCATCAACTACTCTAGTCACAAGTTGCTTTTCTCATTATCTAGAAAGTAGTTTGGTATTCAAACATACGATATCTCTAATACTGAAACAACATACTTCATTGGCGATGATCATTTTTTTAAACAATAGATAAGTCTACGGATATTCAAGAAATGACCTTGATGTATGCCACGGTAGATCTGTTCTCTCACTCTCAGTTGCGATTCGATTTGTCATTACAACTCTCGCCACTCTTAATAATAATAACAGTGTCGCAAGCAATCAAATTATTTGTTGATCTGTCCCCGAGCTAGCGGAATGATTGGGTAAATCTACGTGTAAGGTGATCCGTGCGGCGGAAACGGAATAGTGTCAGTTGCCAAGCACTGCAACTTACATAAACAATATCTAAGGCATGTGAGCCCTACTTACTACATGCCTACATCGTGTTGAAAATGCATTATTTTCCTTCACATAATGCATTTTTCATTTTTAGGAAGAAAAGTGGCAATTAAATTTGGCATTGAGTAGGTTGTGTGTGTGTGTGTGTTACGATGCGTTCACCGAAAATCTATGTCATAGACAGAACGCACACAAAAGCCATACATGACTGTTTATTAAATATATTGTTGATTGATGATAATTAGAGGCAAAGAACTTTATAAGGTGAGAATTCATTAGGGAAATAAGAACACTAAAACTTTTTTTTTTATATCAAAGGTAGATTAATGGTTATAAATCAACAACAACAACAATGATAATAATTTAAAGAAGAATAGCCTAAAACAAGACCCCCCCAAACAAATTTATTGATCAAGAATATTATTATAATTTTGTGCCTCATGCCAGAAAGAAACTTGTCCTTTAAATTCTGTCGACGCCAGAAGACAAATTGTTCTTCTTGTCTTTCAAAATTCACAGTTCCAGTGGTTTGAGGCAGTCCATGCACTTTTGAATTTATGATGAACCTGTTTTAATGCCTCCTCTGTACTATACGGTTTATCATTTCTCATTGATCGACACTGTACAATTGCAAGCCCCTAAAGAGACGAGAGAGGAAATTGCCATCTCCCAGACCCCCAAAAGCAAGGGTCATGTGTTCAAATATTTATGACTTCATAGATGCACTCTAAAGGGGGAAAATATGATGGCTGAATTGTTTAATTCATGAGCGATCGGACATTTATGAAGTCGATTTATGGACTTTTGCAGCAAATATGGAATCGGGAAGTGCGATTAAAACATCTCTGAATGTACATCGTGTGTTTAAAGCCAGAAGGGCTTTAACTCATATACTTGAACGCAGAGTTAATGTCCTTGTGGTGCCTAACACATTGACATACTGATCAAGATATGCTTGTCCATGCACTCTCTAAAGAATATGCTGTCTGGAGGTTGTCTGTGCTATAAAGCAGAAGGGCATAAACAGATGCATGGCTAGTGGATGTACTTTACGAAATGTACATAACACGATTGTAAATGACTTGTAAGAAATCAACTTGAGGGAAAGTTCAATACCATGTTTTATCTCCCATAGAAACTGTGTTGGGATTATACATAGTACATCGTTGTAATGTTCGCACTTGTCAGTAGGTAATGAACAAGGCTACAGAAAGTAACATTGATATAATGAAAGTTTGGGGGATTGTTTTATATTTGGAGTTCTTAAATATCATGTTTTACCACATTTACACCACACATTCCTATCCATGCATTATCTACATGTTGGTGTCATCAAAACTGTAAAATATTAAATCAAGTCAAAACTGTCCTTGTGGCTACCTCTCTATAAAGGCCACCTGTCTAAAGTGGCCCTGTAGTTTGTCTCCCTTGAGAAAGAGATGTATGTTGTAGACCCTATCTAGAAGGACCACCTGTCTATAGTGGCCACTTTCTCTGCTTCCCTTGAGTGATCTTTATAGACAGGTTTGACTGTACTCTGCTGGTTTTTGTTATCGTTTCATTACAAAAATGAAAAATAGAAAAATACAATAAACATATTAATTTGTACCCTTCTCTCAGATGTATTCTCTAGAATATACAAGCTGGTCCAGGCACGTTGGTCAACTCTTTGAATTTAGTTGTTTTGGTTTGCTAAAAAGAGGCATTCTTTTCTTTCTTTAGTCCCACTGCATTTTCTCCCTGTGGCTCCTCCCTGAACGAAAAGTGAAAACCACTGAAGTGAAAGGAATATCATAAAGTCACTTTTTAGTTTTGTGGCTTTTCACGGGATTCAAGTGATTACCACAATTCATAGAATTTTTCTCCCATTTTCCCCGGGGGAAGAGAAAAGCTGCTGGAGAATGAAAGGGTATCTGGCTCTTTCTTCTGATTGGATTGAAACTGCCAAACTGCCTAGCCTGCAGGGGGCTCACTACGATTTTATTTGACAAGCAGAAAAAATATCTCTCGGCAACATTACGATTATCTTTATAATAACAATATGAAATACTGTTTATTATTCATTTAAAATATCTTTAAATGTGAACATGAACATGTATGACTCTTATGATTGTGTTTTTTTTTAAAAAGACTTGTCCTATGTCCTCATGTTTTACAGATTGCTTATATTTTAGAGACTGGGTAATATTAAATGATTGATATTCTTATACAAAACTGAATATTTCATCCAACCTACTTTCTCTTGGTTCTGATGATTATTTTTTTCTTCCATAAAATAGGAAAGTATTTTGTGTGATGTTGCTCATTTCTCACATTTAATACTTAATGTGATTGTGTAAAAATTAAACAAAATTAAAACAAAACAAATGAACATGCAAAAAAACTTCTATTCCTGTTTAGATAAGCTATTTTTCACATTTGTGGGTCTTTGATCTAACCCAATATCATTCTCCTTTTTTTTAAAAATTCAGACAACTTTGAGCCGACCTACAAGCAGCTAGTCTCTATGAACCTGGATAAGAGTCCGTTTGTAATCATCTCTGTGATTGGTCAAGAGCTCCTAGCCGCCGGCTATCATGCATCCTCATTGGTCGTTCTGGAGTCCGCACTCAAGATAGGTAAGGTTGTTGTTTTGTTTTTTGTGATTGGGCGTTTGTTCATTAAGAATAGGTATGCCTTTAACTTTTTATGAACTTGTATGAAAAGTGTGTGGTTAGTGCTAAAGGGGAGTCTTGTTTAACTAAATACTAACTACTGTCAATGCTTTGGTCGATTACCTTGTAGCTAGTGAAGCATTTTATAAGGTACAGATATTATTATTTAACTGATAATAATTATGATAAGTGATTGTTCCTGTTTTAAGCCTATATGGGAAAAGGAGATTTCAGTTATAAAAAGTACAAAGGGACCAAACCCCAATAAGTTTTTTTTTCTTCAAAAGTAACGTAAACGTGACATTTACTTTTGTTCCATCTTGGTATGTGTTTTTTAAACTTGAGGTAAAATTCAAATACAATCTTTGTTTTATAGCTGAAGCTCAGCTACGGGGAGAGTGACTAAGCGGAGAATAGTGTAATAAGTAAATATCAGCAAGGTGTTTAATATCAGGTTGTTTTTTTTTTGTATGAAAGGAATAACTTGAGGGATAGTTGTGTTAAAAATCGTAGAAGTGGGAGAGAGAGAGAGAGAGAGAGAGAGGGGAGAGGGGGAGGCAGACAGATAGGAAAACACAGAGAAACAGAAAGAGAAACAGAGAGAGAGAGAGAGAGAGAGAGAGAGGAGACAGACAAAGACAAACAGAGACAGACAGACAGAAAGTGTGAGAAGAGGCCGATGGCGTACGAAAGATAGTGGGAGAAAAAAGCTTTGTCAAATTTGAAAGAACGTAATATTTAAATGACAAAATCATCTTTGTTTGATCAAATCGGTTCAGAGACGGCTGAAATATAATGATTTCTAATACTTGTGTACCACCACAAATATTAGATATTTTGAAAAATTTGAAAAAGAATGGAGCTGACTTGGTATGATCGTATTGGCTAAATTTCCCACATTTTGGGGTCTAAAATTAACTTCATAGCAATTTTCGGTTCTAAAAGGCCACTATAAATGTCATAGATAAGAATAAGATTTGCGGTCTGAAAACAGAACTTAACAATCCCTTTAATCAATTTTTTTCTCATCATCAACTATCAGAGCATGTCACATTGTCTTACCTCAAATACCACATACCATCTACTGTTAGAACCTAATGGCCCATTTATATTCATATAACGCGTGCCCTTGGCTTACTCCATATTATTTCATTATTACTAAACTTTTCTCTAATTCTACCGATCTACACTAATTTTTTCCCAGGGGCTCCGGGTTTATATTTTGAGGGTATGTTTGAGTTAGGCCGATGTGAATTTTTTTTTTTTTGGGGGGGGGGGGGCATATGTACAGGGAACCTTTTAGGGATTGTAGATCTTATTCAGCACTTCTTAAACTAATTTTTGATTTCATTTTGTTTATGTGTTTTTTTTTAGCAACCAATAATGAGATTATAAAAAGGATGATTTCAGTTTTTAAATATTAAAGGTAGTTCTAAATCCAAATGATGCTGAATCTTTCAGATCTATTATTGCCCTTATAGTTCTGTACACTGTAGGACTCTGTTTTTTATTAGGTTAGTCAAAATTAGTTCAAGCCCTTTTCATCCAGTACTCAGATAGATGGTACAGCAACTATGTGTACATGTATACCTGAATAAAGTCATAAGGGCACAATTTTGGAATTAAGATGGTTATCACAAAACTGCTCTGAAAGACATGCCTGTACAACATGGGCTTTCTAACTCTGTCAGAATATATTCATGATTTGGTGATGATCAAATTTCTTTTTCTGGCTTTTAAGGACTTGTTGATTTCCCTAGAGGTCTTATATTTATTTCACAATGCCTATGATTTACTGCTTAATCCTCTACTGTTATCATTAAATGAATTTCTATGTTTGGGATGGGGGAGGGGGTAGTTGGTAGTTAGTTGCTATAAACAGTACGTGTACTCATTTAGGGTCATCTTTCAGGTGATGAAAAATTGATACTTTTGCATGTCTGTCAGATAGGGACTATAAATCATAACTTTGTTATGTGAAGTTACCTTGATGTAATGAATGTTGTCCTCCATTACTAATTGGAATCATTTGTCAATTTCAGAAAATAATTGGAAGTTCATTATTCAAAATTGCCAAATTGACTACCACAGCAGTTTAATCTAGGATTGCTATAAACATGTATGGCTATACAAGATAGAAATACATCAGAATGTCCCCAGTGTTATTTGATTATGGAGTTCAAATTAGACCCTCGTCCATTTCCAATGCGGATCATTCCCATCACCTGCATGTTTGTGAATATTCAACGATGATGTTGGTCGGTTGGCCGCAGGTTTGCATCAGCATCGCTATGGCAATGACCATCAGCATCACCATGGCGATGACCATCGGGAGTCATCGGATCCCACTCCTGACATCATTTTCTATCTCCTTCATGCATCATCACCTATAAGCCTTTGTTTTCACACCCATCTAGACAGACAGGGTCCATGCAAATAGGACTTCAGGAAAGACAGTGCATGTGAACTTGCTTGGGTAAACTGTAGAGAGAGTGGCCTTTTGTCTTCGTCTTTTCCTGTGTTATCCTATCTCTCTCTGTCTGCCTTTCCCTCACTTTCTCTATTAGTTTCTCTCTCTCTCCCCCCCTTTCTCTTTCTCTCTCTTTCTTGATGGATTTGAACTGAAGACCCTTCATAGCAGAGAAGGTGAAACAATGGAAATACCTCTTCCCCTTTCTCTCTCTCTCTCTCTCTCTTTCTCTCTCTCTCTCTTTATTTTATTTATTTATCTACCACTTGTGTGATGGAACTTCTGTATCAGCACAAGTGCTGTTTTTCAGAGGGGTCCTGTCCTGTCTCTGTCTCTCTTTCTCACCTCATTTCTCACATTCTCTTTCTCTTGTATCTATTTCTGCATCTCATTTTCTGTATTTCTCTTCCCTCTTGTTCTCTCCCATCTCCCTCTCTTTCTTCTTCTTCCTATTGCTTGTATTTATCTCCCACATCTTGTCTCTCTACATCTCTCTCTCTCTCTCTGTCTCTTTCCTCATCTTTCTCCAGTTTTATTTCTTTCTCTCTCTTTAAATCTGCTCTTCTATTTCCTTTTTCCTTTCTTTCTGTCTCTAACTCTCTCCCTCTCTCTCTCTCTCTCTCTCTTTCTCTCTCTCCCTCTCTCTCTCTCGTTCTGGATATCACTATAAGTAATACGCTAAGGCTCCGCGGGGGGCGCGACGTCTCCGCCGGCCTTTGTATTCTATTGTTTTTTAATGAGATCGCCGACCCAAGTTGGTGCAGCTATCTCCTCCCGAACCCTCCCCTCGGGGTACCCGTGCCCGGTGCCGTCGTCCGCGGGAGAGTCTACTCTAGCGAATTGGCTATACTCCGCCCGAGGTCCTCCTCCGTGTCGACGTCCAGGGCGAAAACAGACGCGACATGCATAATGCAGGATATGCGTGACGACAGAGATACCTCATGGATATTCAACATGACATCCGTAGACACACGACCGATGACCATCCACTCACATTAAGTTGCGTTTTAAATGCACGCTGAATGGGTACGACTTACCCCGTGTTAGGTATCTTCCTATATGATATTCTCTATATAGACTGCATGCCGCCGATCACACTCATTTCTTTGCAGTTCTCAAAGAGACACACAACAGCTGCCCAACAACTCACATTATGTTGCGTATTAAATGCTCTATGCAAAGGGCGGGATCACCGAGAGTACAGCGTCTTGCTATAGGGTTTGCTTTGTACTAGCTGCGCTGCACGAGCCAGAGCTGATACACGGGGCTAATTCCCGTCGACGTCCAAACTTAGAGACCTATTTCCATCATGATTGCCGCGATTTTGATATAGTTTTCGTGAATGGAGGTATGAAATCAAAGCTTATTTTGTGATTATTACGGACATGTATACTGAATTTTGATTATCATTTTCTAAAGGAAATTTTTCAAGAGAAAACCATTGGACTGACAGTTAAGTCGCAAGCTATACAGTATACATGGTGCTGCGGGCGGGGCGCTTTGACTGATTGAGCTGAGCTGCGCTCGAGTCGAAGAGTATGGGGGGCCAAGCAGGCCAATATTCGTACAACTATACAACTACACATACGTCTACCATCCATCGAACAACCCGTAAACACAACAGCGTGCGGGCCGAAGTGTCATAAATTTGTTTCTTATATTTACAGTAAATTACAAGAAAGCATTAAATAAGGTTATGAATTGTACTTTTGCATATTAATAGTTCAATATCAACCAGACAGAAGCATGTGACTTCATGCATTGCAAAACAATCAGTTGCGTAATGAGTAACATTGTTTGGGGGGGGGGGGGGGGGGTGCAGAAAAAAATCTGCATCACCATGCACCATTCTTGCATGTTACATGAAGGCTCCAAGAACCGTTTTTCAAAGTGGGGGGGGGGGGTCAGTTAGATCGCAACGGGTTGAGTGTATATAGGCGTGGGGTCCACGGGTTTCAAGGGGCTGTAAACCCCCGAAAGCTCAGGGGTTTTAGGCATTTAATTAGGGTCAGATGAGCATATTTTTAATACTTTATTTGTGACACTGACAGGTCTCTAATTGGCGTGGGGTCAATACGTAGAGTTGTGTAGTATTGCGTACCAACTACGCTGGCCTACGTTACTATATGCTGAGGGACGGAAAGGGGTACGCAAGATAAACGAAAACAATTTGACATGTTTAATTTTTTTCGCATACTTTTGGAGTAGAAACTTGACGCAGAAAGTACGCCTTTTTACGCAACAGTGCGCTACCCTACGCCAGAATAACAAAGCAGTAAAAGCTTTCCACACCGTAACGACCATAAGCAAACCTGTACGCCAGCTTACGCATAACCTACGCAGGGACTATTTTCCCATTAATACGCAACCTAATTTCTGCGTAGTCGGTACGCCACACTACGGAACTGGTACGCAAGATGAACGAAAACAATTCAACATGTTTAATTTTGTTCGCGTACTTTCGTCGTAGAAACATGACGCAGAAAGTACGCCTTTTTACGCAACACTACACTACATGCCTACGCAACAGTACGCTACCCTACGCCAAATCGACAAAGCAGTAAAAGCTTTCCACACAGTTAGCAACCATAAGCAAATCT
Organism: Strongylocentrotus droebachiensis; assembly: GCA_035222895.1. Lineage (NCBI taxonomy): Eukaryota > Metazoa > Echinodermata > Echinoidea > Camarodonta > Strongylocentrotidae > Strongylocentrotus > Strongylocentrotus droebachiensis. The sequence continues at coordinate 34,057 of JAVYIG010002670.1, read as the reverse complement.
GTACGCCATGCAGCTTACGCATAACCTACGCAGGGACTATTTTCCCATTATAATACGCAGCCAAATTTCTGCGTAGTCGGTATGCCACACTACGGAACTGGTACGCAAGATGAACGAAAACAATTCAACATGTTTAATTTTGTTCACGTACTTTCGGCGTAGAAACTTGACGCAGAAAGTACGCCTTTTTACGCAACACTACGCTACATGCCTACGCAACAGTATGCTACCCTACGCCAGATCGACAAAGCAGTAAAAGCTTTCACACAGTAAGCAACCATAAGCAAACCTGTACGCCAGCCTACGCATAACCTACGCAGAACTATTTTCCCATTAATACGCAGCCTAATTTCTGCGTAGTCGGTACGCCACACTACGGAACTCTACGCAGTTCCAGTGGCTTAAAGAATAACTACTGGTACAGTTGGATCGTTTTTTTTTTTTTATATAAGGCCAAATTAAAAAAAACACATGTTTAGCGTCCTGTTTTATCGAAAAATGGGTAGGAGGAGGCCCTTTTTTTTTCTTTTTTTTTTTCTTTCAAAATGGCCGCTCCGTACATTTTCCCTGACATTCGGGCTATTTTTCAAGATGGCGGCCGGCAATTTTTTTTTTTTTTTTTTTAAATCAGAAATACATTTTAGCAGTGCTTTTCATGTTTTTTTTCTTTCAAAAAATAAAAATAAATAAATTAAAAAAAAAAAAAAAAAAAAAAAAAAAAATAGAGGAAGCGGGAGGGGACGCTGTTTTTTTTCTTTCAAAAAAATAAAAAAAATAAAAAATAAAAAAATAAAAAAATAAATTGTAGGCGGCCCCCAAAAAGGAAGCGGGCGGGGACGCTGTTTTTTTTCCTTTCAAAAAAATAAATAAAAATAAAATAAAAATATTTAAAAAAAAAAAAATAGTAGGCGGCCCCCAAAAAGGAAGCGGGCGGGGACGCTAAACATGTATATTTTTTTAATGGCCTGAATGGCAAATAAAGTTCTTGGTGGTTTTAATTTAGACAGTCTCTATATATCTATTTACACCCCCGCCCCCCTCTAGAATCCCGCGGATTTCCGCGGGTCCAGCTAGTAGCTTTATATTTCTGTATCTGACAATTATTATCCCTGAGAACGTTATCCATCACACAAACCATCCATCATCTAGTTCACCTAATTAGACTGCTCTCCCTACAATATACAGGGGGTGTGGAAGACTCATCTTGTACAATCTAATACCCATAATTCAATCTTGTTAGATGGGTGGATGAGTCGCAAGAAAATACCCAAGTTGAGAAAATATCACATTCAATTAATAAAGGCTGCCCTGAAGTATTGAGCACTATAAGTTCCATAAGTAGAATAAATAAAATTGACTGAAAAGGAAAAAGAGAAGGGGGGGGTATATGAGCATTTGCCTCTGATAAAGGTAGTTGGTTAGTAAAGAAGAGGTATTTTAAAAGAATAAGGTTGAAAAGCTTGAGGAGTTCAATTAGAGCACCAGCTTGAGATCTAAAGAAATAAATGAAAATGAATGTAATTTGGAAAGTATAAATAGAAGTAAGATCACTGGGAATTGAAGTCAATTAGTATGAGAAGAATGTGTTAGATCTCGGAGGACTGGAAAAGGGAGAGGATTGAGAGGAAGAAGAAATAAATACAAATTTAGGAAAATATACATAGGGGCAGAAAGGAAAGGAAGGCATAGTTGATCTTGATCTGAATTCCCAAAGAAAGATAAAAATGAGCTTTCCTCACCCCTTGTATATTTATTTATATATGTTGTTTAGGAGCTAATCCCGTAGTGTCATAGAGGCGTAATTAGTTCGTGAATTCAGATGGGAGCTTGGCCCCGTGTTGATTAATTTGTCATAAGTGATCATATGGCTGCGGGCTAGCGGTGAGCATCAAAGCTCTGCTGCTAAACCATTCATACTTCAAGCTGTGCTGATTAACGGTTGAGATTAAAGGTAAAGACCAGTATTGGCAATGCCCCAATTTCAAAAAATGAAATGGAAGCTCTCATTACCAATCATGTGAAAGAATATATTTTGACTAATACATGATGACAAAAAATTTGCCGGGAAACCGCCTACTAATTCATATATTTGGTAAATTTGTTTCTCTCATGGTCTGTGAGAGATATAGGGTAGTCCCATATACATCTTTCTGTGTATAGTGCTTGTAACTTTACGAAGAATGGGCCAAATTTCTTATCATTTTGATGATTCCAGAACCTTGCAGATGCTAGATGCTAGATGATCAACCTTTTCTGATCGATTCCACAACGTTTCTTTCACAATGCAATCGCATGACCATAACTGGTCTTTACCTTTAACCTCTACACTACTGCTTCACCATAGCATTACACACTAGATGCATGAGGATAATGATCGAAAGTGAAATCTAACAGTAGACAGAAACAACGAGCACTGTTGGAGCTGTAAAAGGGGAGGGTGGAGGGGAAGGCAATGGAAATCAGGCTGCATTGGAAAGTTATGAAATTTTTCACAACTGAATTTACAAAAGCCAGCTGCCTTCGGTCTATATATTCTAATCCTTTTGTGTTTATTTATAACTGAATCTATATTTGGATTGACGCTGTAAAGATGTAGATCTTTGAAGTAAAAGTTAGAAGGTGTAAAAATGGGGAGCACAGCTGAATAACACTTGAGTAACTTTATGGACTAAACACACATATTCCAGAAATTGCTTTTGTCACGGGTTGCGAAGTTGGACAATTTCAGTGCACATTTATAACAAGGTGAATGTTCAAAATGTGTACAGCTTTGGGCTTAAATTAAGTTGTAATAGTTCATTGTACTGTCTACATGTATTATCATGAATGTTCAAAATATGAACAGCATAGGGCCTAGAAACGGCTCTTCACATACAAAAATACTCGGAACACCATTGAAGCTAGCAGCTGGGTCTCCCCTTTGTACTTGATGTCCTACTTTGTAGGTTGAAGTATTGGTGACTAACAAGCTTTAGGCTTGAAGATGAAGGTTCTAGTGTCGAGGAGAGATAATCTGAAGGGTAGAGAGGAAGGAGGACTGAATGGGACCGACAAGGGTGTGGAGGGTGTTTGGAGGATGAGGGAGAAGTTGGGAGGATGAAGGGGTATGATTATATAGTGTAGTTGAGAGTAGTTGGAGGGGGACAGAGAGATAGACAGAAAGAGGGAGAGAGAATGAGAGAGAGGGAGAGAGAAAGAGAGAGGATGGAGGGGTGTGATTATAGTGTAGTTGAGAGTAGTTGGATGGGGACAGAGAGAGAGAGAGAGAGAGAGAGAGAGAGAGGAAGAGAGACAGAGATAGAAAGAAAGGGGAGAGAGAAAGAGAGAGAAGGGAGAGAGAGAGAGAGAGAGAGAGAGAGAGGGGTGGGAAGAGATATTGAGAGAAAGATTAGGAGGAAGAGGAAAGGGGGTAAAGAAGTAGAAAAGATGCGATTAGCAAGAGAGATATAATCAATGTCAGGAGAGCATAATTATTGAAATAAAAGGGAAAACAATTTTAGAACAGAACAAATATCAATATATTCTGATGAATGATCCATTAATTAATTTCTTTATATAGCATATTTTTCTGTCATTTTAGATCAAATGGGCCAGTTTACCTTCAAAGAAATAATAAAATAAAATATCACTCAGTTTGAATATATACATATATACGCCTGTGCAAATCAAAATGTTACTAAAAACATTTTGGATGCGATTTTCATTGAACAATTCCATAAATTCTTTGTCAACTTCTTTTCTCTCTCTTTCTCAGGTTCAAGTAGTCTGAAGCTACGAGGGTCTGTCTTCTCTGCATTGAGCAGTGCGCACTGGGGCCTTGGTAACACAGAGAAGGCTATCTCATACATGCACCAAGACCTATCAGTCGCCAAATCACTCAGTAAGTTCACTTTGATTGATTCATGTAGTGAAAGGGGCATTATGGGGGGGGGGGGGGAGGGGGAGGAGGATCCTTCTCTGGTAAAGTAAAAATTGATATTGATATTGCTTGAAAACTGGCTCGTCTCGGCTATCTTGGTCAAGGGATGGGTCTTTTACTGTTCTATAGAATATCCTGGACCCCATTTCACAAAACTTGTCATCAGTGACAAATGATAGTATTTGTTATAAGCTCCTGAAATCCTTGCTTCTGATTTGTTATCAGCAGATTTGTCACTGATTTTTGTAATTTTTCACTGCAAAAAAAGGTTTGTGAAACAGGCCCCTGGTCTTCATGAGTCAGTTCAACCCTTTCTTCATGAACAGAAGTCATAGCAATAGTACCGGTAAATTCTCTTCAAGTCCAAATTATAGTCGACTTAAAATAAAACAATCTTTGTTTTGTTGGTATATTAGGAAATGTCTTCACAGCAACTAGCTTTACAGTACTACAACGATCTGTTTCTGTTTCTGAAGACAAAATAGCCATCTTTAGATGCATAGAATTCTTGGTCAAGATGGACACTTTTGGCACAGAACATGTTGATGAAAGTAATGTAAAGTCTACGTTCAAGAATATAAAGTAAAATGTGAGAGGTACCTACACCAGAGGGTTTCTGATATGCTCAAGATGATTTGAAACCATTCTCCACATCCATGCAATATCATAATTTTGCTGCTTCCTTTCTCCCCTCCAGGTGACCATGTAGGTGAATGTAGGGCCCATGGAAATCTGGGAGCAGCTTACTTCTCCCAGGGCAACTACAAAGAAGCCTTAACTCACCATCACTTCCAACTCTACCTAGCTATGAAACAGAAAGACAGAAATGTAGCAGCATCAGCACTCAGTAGTTTAGGTGAGTGCTCTCTCTTTGTTCTCCTTCTCCTCTCTTGTCCTTTTCTTGTCTTCTCTTGTCTTGTCTTCTCTTCTATTATTCTCTCTTCTCTTCTCTTCTCTTCTCTTCTATTATTCTTCTCTTCTCTTCTCTTCTCTTCTCTTCTCTTCTCTTCTCTTCTCTTCTCTTCTCTTCTCTTCTCTTCTCTTCTCTTCTCTTCTCCTCTCCTCTCCTCTCCTCTCCTCTCCTCTCCTCTCCTCTTCTCCTCTCCTCTCCTCTCCTCTCCTCTCCTCTCCTCTCCTCTCTTTCCCCTCTTTCCCCATTGCATTTAAAAAGTAGGGCAAATTTGCCCATCAATAACACAAAGGGTTAAGGTATTTCTTGTCTCATCTCATGGTCATTGTAAAGCAGAGTAAAACAAATGTTTTCCTTTGTCCAAAGTAATTATATAAATATAATTTCTTTTGCCTGCACCATCTTCAAAATGACAAGTTTATTCATTTATGTCTGATACTGATCAGCTGCAAATTGAATGTGAGCTCCATCTTCATTAGTGCTTAGAGACTTTGATGGTAAGCGCTTTATAAGCACCGTTTTTATTATTACTATAGGATTAATTTGTTATGTATGCATTTCATTTCTCCTCCAAATCCTCATTAGATTTTGTGCTATTCATATCCCAATACCAATCAGTGGTGTTATGATAGAGAACATTACTTGTGCTCACCTTATCCTTTCACTTTGTATGCAGGTCACGTGTACTCAGCCATTGGAGACTTCCCCAATGCACTCACAACACACAAGCAGTGTGTCACTCTGGCACGACAACTCAACGACAAACAGTTTGAAGCTCGGGAGATTGGCAACGTTGGCGCCGTCCAACTCGCACTTGGAGACTTTGACAAGGCACTGGAGTGCCACAAAAAGCACCTGGACATCGCCAAACAGCTGGAGAATAGAACCGAAGAGGCCCGGGCCTACAGTAATTTGGGAAGCGCTTACCATTATCAGAGGAACTTTGAAAAGGCATCGCATTATCACAGTGAGGTGCTGACGATCGCGAAGGGACAGGAAAATCGTGCAATGGAGGCAAGAGCCTATGCAGGACTTGGCCATGCTGCCAGGTGTTCAGGGGATCTGACTACTGGTAAGCAGTGCCATGAACAGCAACTCAATATATCACTCAGCACCAAAGACAAGGTCACGGAAGCGAGGGCGTGTTCTAACCTGGGGATCGTCTATCAGCAGCAGGGACAGTACGAGACCGCGTTGAAGTGGCACAAGGCACATATGAACATAGCCACGGAGATGAACGACCGTGCCAGCATGGGACGTGCGTATGGTAACATGGGCAATGCGTACAGTGCCTTGAACCAGCATGAACAAGCTATCAAGTACCACAAGCAGGAGCTGACCATCTCGCGTGAGGTCAACGATAGGGGTGCGGAAGCATGCACCCATGGTAATCTCGCTGTCGCCTATCAGGCTATGAACATCAAGGATAAAGCCATGGAGCATTATCAGCTCCATTTGTCAATAGCGGGTGAATTGAAGGACAAAGCCAGCGAGGCAAGAGCGTTGAGCAACCTTGGTAACTATCATAGCTCTAGAGGAGAGTTCCAACAAGCAATTCCTTTCTATGAGAGATACCTTGCATTAGCCAAAGAGGGCAAAGATCTAGAAGGACAAGGCAAAGCATACCATAATCTAGGATATGCCCTCTACTCCTTGGGGAACTATAAGGCTGCTGTTCAATACTATGAGAAAGATCTCTTGCTTGCCAGGGATCAGAAAGACAAAGTTTGGATGGGAAGGGCCTATTGCAATCTGGGTCTGGCTTACAGGACGTTGGGTAACTTCGAGAGGGCCGAAGACTGCCAGAAGTGCTTCTTGACGATCACGCAGCAGGTCAAGAATGCTCCTGGCAAGTTTAGGGCTTTGGGAAACCTTGGGGACATCTTCATGGCCAAAAAGGATACAGAAGGTGCAGTGAGGTTCTATGAGCAACAGTTACAACTCGCGAAAGTAGTCAGCAACAAGGCGCTGGAAGCAACTGCGTTTGGTGCGCTTGGTGCTGCTCAGAGGAAACTGAAACATTATGACAAAGCCCTGGCACACCACACACAAGAATTGCAGTTGTATCAAGAGCTTAACGATCTTAAAGGAGAATGCAAGGCTCATAGCCACTTAGGTGCTGTACATACCTCCCTAGGAAAATTCCTTGATGCTTTTAAATGCTATGAGGAACAACTGGAGAGAGCACGAGAGCTTAATGATGGACCCATTCAGGCACAAGCCTATGGCAATCTTGGTATTACCAAAATGAACATGAACCTCTTTGAAGATGCTCTAGGTTATTTCGAGGAACAACTTGGAGCTCTGGAACAAGTAGGAGGCAATGTGGTGCTACAAAATCGTGCAAGTGCTTTTGCAAACCTTGCAGAGTGCTATGAAGCACTGAATGATCTTGAGGAAGCAATAAAGTGTTATGAACAGTATCTACTCATAGCACAAAGTATAAGGAATCTAGAAGAGCAGGACAAAGCTTACCATGGTCTAGGGAATGTCCATCGCTCACTGGGAAACCTGCAACAAGCCTCATTCTGTTATGAAAAACGTCTACTTTTAGCACATGAAACAAACTCTGCAACAGCCAAAGCATCGGCTTATGGTGAACTCGGTTGTTTACACAGTCTCATGGGTAACTTTGAACAAGCGGTATCTTGTCTTGAAAATCAAATGAGGATAACACTTGAAGCAAATGATAAAGCAGGGCAGGCAGATGCTGCCTGTGGACTCGGTGGTGTGTACCAGCAAATGGGAGAGTTTGAGAAGGCTCTTGAGTTTCATGAGGATGACTTGAAGATTGCAGAGGAAACCAATAACCTTTCTTGTCAGGGTAGGGCCTTTGGTAACCTAGGAGTGACCCATGAATCATTGGGTAACTACCAGAAAGCAATTGTCTACCAAGAACAACATCTCAGTATAGCCGCCCAGGTCAATGATAGAGTAGCGAAGACCTTGGCCTATGCCAGCTTAGGTAGGGTACACCATGCCCTGGGTAACCACACTCAAAGTGTCACCTACTTCAAGCAGGGACTGCAGATTGCAAACCAACTCGGTCGCAGGGAGGATGAGGCCAAGATCAGACACCGACTCGGTCTGGCCCTCTGGTCCATCTCCAAGCTGGAGGACGCACAACATGAGCTCTACCGCGCTGCAGAGATCTTCGAGGAGATCCGAAGAGACGCCCATGGAAGCGGGGAATACAAGATCTCACTCTTTGATGCTCAGTCCGCATCCTATCAAGCCCTTCAGCGTGTTCTAGTGGCCCTCGACCGCGCAGATGAAGCTTTGGCAGTCGCGGAGCGTGGACGGACAAGAGCTTTTGTAGACCTGCTGATGGAACGTCAGACTGGAAATGAGACGGCATCTATGGACACGACTCTCATTACCAATGATCAGATACAAGACCTTGTCAGCAGACAGAATGCTCACATCCTCTATTTCTCTATTGCTGACGGTCATCTGTATAGCTGGCTGATGAATCCAACGGATGGTGAGACCATTTCTTTCCCTTTTGGAATTTCTGTGTGGTTTTAAATAGCTAATCTCTTTTATTCAAAAATACAATTTGGATTTCAGCCTTACATAAGTCTTAGACTGAAGTGCTTAACCCATTTAATACAAGGCAAGAGATAAGTGGGAATTGAGTCTGTGGAAAATGTTTGTTGTACTAAAAAGTCATATCCAATCGGTTAAAAGCAGGATATTCGTAAATGTAACATTATACTTATCTTTTTTAAGGATAGGAACATCCATAGGTTTTCTTAATCAGTGGAAGTGGCTCTTCGGTCCTTTCCTCTAATGAATGAACCATTTACATACATATTCTAGTACAGATAACAAATTGAAAACATAATTCATTTTGATAATGTTCATGTTGTAGGTATTGTCAAGTTCCATGATTGCGACTTAGCCCACATTGACAAGGACACCAAGGCGGATGACCAATCCTCCACAGCCTCCTCCACCACCTCCCTGCCGTCCCTGAACCTGACCAATGGCATCTCCTACTCCTGCACCGCACTCCTGGAGCAGTACATCAGTCATGCCCGAGAAGCCCTGGGAGTGGACACCCACATCCATTACAACGGGGATATCACCAGCGAGACGGAGTCAGAGGCTGACGATCTCCTGCAGCAGCACTTGGAAGAACTGTCCGCCAAGCTGGACTCAGACCGGAGCGGCTTCCTGCGTCTCACCAACCGCAATAACATCATCAACAGTTCATCCCGTAGCATTGCAAGCCTGGCAAGTCAGCTAAGTGGAGGCTTGGGAAGCCTCAATGGGAGCATCGCCAGACGAGAGGCAGCCAACAAGCTTCTGAGGCACAAGTCGTGGTCTGGCAAACCTCCGTTGAGGGCGCTGTATGATGTCTTGATTGCACCATTAGAAGATGCCCTACCACAGCCTAATGGACCTGATACGCCAAGAACAGATCTGGTGTTGGTGCTAGAAGGTTAGTACTGACTGGAAATATATATCTTTTATTAAAAAACCATCGGATATCTCAAACAATATCTCTCTTGTCCTTATCCAAAATGCTTTTTATTGAAACATTCCTTACACAACAATCCAGGTTTTTGAAATCTGTTAGACTACCTAAAATGTTAGCATTGTTTACAATGAAATGAAACTGAATTACATGATGATGTCATCATCATCATCGTGTGATGGTCGCAGCCAAGATGGAGTTCAATCTTTCAAAACATCTTGCGCTTTTCCATCATAATCTTAGTAATGTCCTCTATTTCAAGATTAATATTCTGTGCAGTTATATCTATGAAGTTGTCGGTAATTAAACCATATTTGTTTATCCTATCGTGATTTCCATTGTCATTTTCTCTTCATCAGGAGACCTGTACTTAGTGCCTTTCTCTATCCTCAAGGGAGGCTCCTCCACCGAATCCTTCCACGAGCGCTTCAACGTCCGGATGGTCCCCTCACTCCGTGCACTCAACCTTAACATGTACTGGGAGCAGCGATCTCCAACCAGCAGTGGCATGCAGCCAGCCCTCGTGGTGGCCAACCCCAAGCTTCCTACCAGCGTCATTGACAAGTGGGGATGGAGCGGGATGGCTGGCTCCGAACAGGTCAGTCAATGATTTATGGGATTTAAAGGGTTTGAGTAACTTTGTCTCAGATTCTGAAAAAAAATCCTGGATTTAGCTCATGCTGCAATGATAATTATAAACCTTTAGGTCAGTGAGGAACCCCATGAATTTTACAAGCCGATCGCCTGTCTGGTTATCAAGATATTTATGATTGGAAATCAAAATTAAATAATTTGTTTTCCTAACAGTTTTGATAACACTACAGTCTATTAGAGAAAATGAGTATGGTAATACCGGTCACTCATAGACTTTTATTTTTTTGAGGCACTTTTTTAGGGCTTCAATATTACACCATATCACAGACACTGATAATACGTAGGGCCATGCATCTTAGATTTAACATTGTTAAACGATGCCTTAAATGAATTTGTATGATTTTTTTTTATTTGTGAAAAGATGGTATGAACAGAATTTGGAATAAATATTTACAAGTGATTAATACCTGCCATTAAAACTAAAACAAGGACAACAATGACCAACCCCACATCAATTTAGTAATAGACATTTAACGATGATGATATCATTTGTTTAAATCACAATATTTAAAAGAAAAAACATACAACCTGTTTCTTCCCAATTTTTCAAATTAAACCATTCAAACGTTATGTTGTATATACAGCCTTTTACACTACTATCAGTTTTTAGGGTAAGCTTGAGTTGTGGTAGTGGAGGAAAATGAAATTGCTCAAATTCAAACTAAGCTTGGACTGAATTTTGCTAATTCAGACTACCAATCTACTGCTTGATAAACAATCAGAATTACTGCAGCCAGTTTGTTCAAAATACAGTTCAATCTACAGAACCCAAAATCAGCTTTGGCTATTTCAAACATCTTGATATTTAGCTACTACTGTATATGAAGGGATGAAAATCTTAAGTGAAAAACTGCATTTTCCTGCTTGTGAAGCAATGTTTTCTCTCGGTACATCTTTATAATTATTGAAAAATTACACTCCAGGGAACCATACATGTAGATTTTATGTATTCCAGATAATATGGTTCTGATTGTAATTTAATAATAGGATCAAATTATCAAGGGGTTAAAGAGAATAAAAAAAGTAGCTAAAGACTTTGCCAGGTTGTAAATTTCTTTTACCCAAAGGCCTCTTACGGGAATCACACATATTGAATTATTACAACCATGGGATTTTGTTTTGTTGAGATAAAACTGGTTACATTTATGCTAATTGCTCCTACGGGAGTCGTTATATCTTGAAATCTGATTCATCATTCCATCTACATCCTGGTCGAGTTTCAGCTCAAGTTGGGGGTGATGTACCTGTTACTATGGTAATAGATCCAAAGGTCAAAGGTCGACCCCAGGACTCTCATGAATGTTGTAAAACAATGCAAAAACGAAATACTCTGTTTTTTCTACATGTTTTAGAGTAGAGCGTAACCTTTGCTGAAAATAAACTTTATACAAAGTAGATAAAAAAGGATTGTGAATTATGATTCATTTATAATATTTTACAGAAAGGGCGACTCCAAAGGTAACAGATGAATAAAAACACATTGTTCCTAGATAAATTCAGATTTGCTTGTCAGAAACCTATAATTAGTACAGACAGAAAGTTTGATTATAATAAAGTAGCCATCAATCGAAGAAGTGTCCATGACAGATTTCATCCCAAAAGCTGCCATATTTTAGTAATTAAGATAATTAGTCGCAGAAGGATGTGATAAACAAAGTGTAAATGTTGAAAAATGAATTATAAATGATTTTATGTTAGTGTCTTACAATTGTAATTACCCCCAAATATTTGCATTTTGCTAACAGACCACAATTTTTCCATAAGAAATATTATTTGGAGTACTTCTGAGTTGAAAATTGGAGAACTGAAAAACAAAATGTATATGTATTCAGAATAATAGCTTACTGATGTTAAACATTATGATTTGTTTTCCATTAAAATAGTAATTTTTGCTCCTTGCTCATAATAGGAGGCATCAACTGTATCAGAACTCCTTGGGGTCAAACCGCTGACTGGTGCCTCGGCCACCAAAGAGGGAGTCCTTCATGCCATCGAGAGTGCCGAGTGCCTCCATTTTGCTACTCATGTTTCCTGGAAGCTGTCGGCTCTGGTGCTATCACCCAAAGATCCTACCCCGATACAGAGTGCCTCTCCAATCCATCTTACAAGGTAGATTTACTACTTCTACTACATCTACAATTGTGATCCATTTGTCTTAACATCTGCTTGTTTGGAAAATGGATTGATCATTGACTAGTGAAGCTTGGTGTGTAGCAATTTAGGAGGTCATTGTTTCAGCATATTTTCATGACGTGTGGCTCTAGGCAGTCACAAGGGATTGTATAAGAAAGCCATTTCTGTCACAGATATAAGGTATGCTTTAGCAGACAAGCCCTTGGTAAGGCTATGTAAACTTTATGTAAAATACCGAAACAGTATGTGAGGTATGATTTTAATGCATTCTGGAAACTGTCTTTCAGCTTTGATAGGAATTGATATTCCTGGAGGAAAAACTTATCGCTTTCTTTCTCTACTTCTTTTCTTTCCTCAGTGCCAGTAGTCCCAACTCTCCTGAGCAGCTTGACCTGAACGACATGAACAGTCCCGAGCCCCATGCCCGCAACGGATCCCGCTCTGACATCCCCTCCCTGAGTGACTTCCTCCTAACAGCAGCTGACATCCTGGATCTCCATCTGACCGCCAAGCTGGTGGTCCTCAGTCCCTACGGCAACGAGGGGCGTGGCGGGGGCGGCCGCATCACCTCCGACTCCGTCATCGGCCTCGCCCGATCCTTCCTTGCGGCGGGAGCCCAGAGCGTCTTGGTCCCCCTCTGGTCCATGCCAGAGTCGGCGGTTCAAGTCTTCGTCAGGGCCCTCTACGACAAGCTCCTGGGCGGGAGCAAGGCCAGCGTGGCCGTGGCCGAGGCCATGAAGAGCGTGCGTGAGGTGAAGCAGTTTGCCCATCCATCCAACTGGGCGGGGTTTGCTCTCGTGGGGTGTGATGCGAGGCTGAGCAACAAGAGCGCCATGTTTGGTAATGCCCTTGGAGATGTCCTGACCACGCCTTCCAAGTGCAGAGATGCCCTGAGAGTACTGCTCCATCTGGTTAGTAATCACTTTGAATATTGAGCTTGATGTTTACTATTTTATTTTAATTTACAATTGTTTTAATCTGATTTGTTGCTCATTTCCTCTCTGTCATTTCTTAGAATTTCATTTTCCTGTCATTCATTTGATTTCTGTTGCATTTATATTTTACTTTACTCTTCTCTTCTTCCCAGTATAACTGATCCTTTTTTCTCATCTGTATATTAGTCATCATTGATTTTTGTCTCCACTCCCTCTTAGTCCTATGCCTCTGTCTGTATGTTATATTTCTCTGTCTGTGTATTATTTAACTTCTGTTCCAGCTTCTATCATCTAGTCTTTTGTCCCATTCTTGTTTTGTTTTTTACAATCTACTTTCCCTTCTTTGCCTCCAGATTGAGAAATCTCTGCAGCGGATCAACCGCGGCCAGACCAACCCCATGTACACCACCCAGCCGAGCATCACCAAGAGGGTGGGACCGGTCAGGGGGTGGCAGGAGCTTCTCAAGTCTGTGGGCTTCAGGTTTGAGGAGGAGATATCTTCCTCCATCCCACCCTCCGTCTTCTTCCCCCAGTCAGACCCGGGAGACAGGCTGCTCCAGGCGAGCTCCAGTCTCCAGGCGTTGCTAGGTAAGTACTTGAGGAAATAGAGTGGTCAAGTGTGACGTCATCAAACCACTATTTTGAGAATTTCTCAATTTTAAATTCTTTTTCCGAAAGAGCATCAAAAATAATGTATAAATGTTGAAAATCAATTGAATATGTTGAGTATTGGCTGAGATATGACCATCTGAATAAATAGATTTCCTATTGGAACTCTGGTTTTGCTCCGGTTCATAACAATACGAACGAGAGGAAATATCACCGAGTTCCTAGTAAAAATTGAGAAATTCTCAAAATAGATTTTTATGATGTCACAGTTTCGGTACTCTATTTCTGTTGAAGAAGGTGCTACCAAAGCCAAGGATCATTTTAGATTAGCTCAGTTTGGTTATTAAATCCATATATTAAATCCATACAGCATTTGTGTGACCAAGTTTAAACTTCAGTTCCTAGAATGATTTAAAAGTCAAAACGCCTCATTTAACTAGGCAAGAAAATTCAAACGTTTTAGGACGAAATAAGTTTGTAATATCTTGGGAATATGTTTAGTTAGAATTGTTGATTAAGGTTGTCTCCTAGCCAAAGTGACGGGTACAGACGTGCACACAGTATGAAAAGCTCATCATGTTTTCTCTGTTGAAACGATGACAATAAACAGTGCCTCATATGAAACAAGTAAATGCATATGATAGGAACATGGAAGTCAGTGGAAGATTTTGTCACTAATTTTATCAATAACTTACATTTATGCAAAACCTTCTCATTTTCTCATATTTTCACAGGACTCACCAACCAAACCAACCTGGCTATATCCAAGCTTCTACCGTACCCTGAGGCAGCACTGGAAATCATTGAAATGGTAGGTCCATATATTCTCTTCCTATCTTGGCCACTTTGCTGTATGATTTTGCATCCTCACATTGTCAACAGACAGCAAGAAGAGCACATCTGTTCAAAGTCACTCATTTATTGCCTTTCTAGTCCTCAGTCAACTTTTCTATGCTGTCAGTACCATGTGGAAAATGGCATGTCATTTTAAAACTTTAAACGGTGGATTAAGGTGAAATATTTACACTTATGCATTATATCATTACATAGGAGAAGGTATTGGTGGGTTACATGTTATGTATTCATATCTGGGCCCCGTCTTACAAAGAGTTGCGATTGATATCAACACTTTGTAAGACGGGCCCTGGTGGAGTCTTTTTTTTTTCTTCATTTTCTTTTTTTAACCGTAAAAAAGTTTTTTTCATGGTAAAATGTACCTATCATCAGTATAGTCATGCATCATTTCAAGATGAATCATTTTTATACAGATTTCATCGGGATCATTGTTTCATGTGTTCATCTGAGTTTTGATTCTTTGTTTAAGACATGAACCTATCTGACAAAATGCATTCCATTTCTTATTTCATACCAACTCTTGGGAGAAAATATATTTGTTTAATAAATGTTCAATTTTCATATCTGGTATCTCCTTTTCATGGTAAAATGATTTATCTTTGGTATATTATCACATCATTGAAGAAAAAACCAATTCTGTACACATTCCATTTGGACCATTTTCCCCATATTCATCTACATTTTCAAATGCCTTGATTCTTTGTTTATTATTTGAATCTGTCAAATGCATTTCCTCATTCCACCTCCATGCATTCATTCAGCTGTATCGTATCTCCATGTATTTCTCCCCACACCCCACCCTCATGCATGTGCCCACTTGCTCGCCCACTTGCTCGCCCACCCCGCCCTTGCTTCGCCCCTCATCGTCCGAGCAGCTCGGCATGTTGCTCGTAGAGCTGGAGAAGCTGAGACGCGAGCAGAAGGGAGGGAGTCCCGTGCTAGAAGCCAGTAGTTTACACATCCCTAGCTATCTAGAGTCCCCAGGAACTGTGCAGAAACACATGGTAGTTGAGACTTGAGTGTGTTGTGATCAAAATGCACCTGCTTGCCTTTGTTTGTATACAAGCGCACCCTCTAACCCCCAAAGCACTTCATATGATCTACGCATCTTGCTTATCAATATAAACAACCTTGTGTATTCTTGCATTTAAGAATAAAAGGAAATCACCCATGTTGTACACAGCACCAAGAAAGAATGCACTTTCTGTATTCTTGCATTTTTTTTTCTTCTTCAAATCACCCATATTGTACACAGCACCTAGATTCACTGTAATGAACTTTAATACCCAAGTCACACCAACAAGAAAGTCTACATACCAACAAAAACTAAAAATTTAAATTATCCCAAATGGCCAGGAGTCGATTGGTAGTGAAATCTGTGTGGTCTATGTTTAATAGTGTGACTGGGGTTTTATGCACTTTATTCAAGTTACACCACCTTCAAAGCACTTAGTGTTTCACATGGGTCTTATATTTCCAGTGTTATTGCACTTGATATACCGTAAATCTCTGTGTATAAGGTGCACCCCTATTTTGGGGGCAATTTTTTTTTTTTTTTTTTTTTTTGCCGAAAACCCACGCGGTGAAGGACCTTCATTTAACATCGAGGTGCAGTTGAAGGCGCTGATTTGTGCTTGTGAACTTTTCACAAATAATAGTAACAATGTCGTTTTTAGAAGAATGTGTAAGATCATTAATGTAAATTAAATTAATTACTGAGCTGGGAGACTTTGCCAGGCATAGCGCCATAAATCGAAACTAAAAATTTAAATTAAAAAAAAAAAAAAAAAAAAATTCTGTACCTGTGTATAAGACTCACCCCGACTTTCAATTTTTTTCGGCCGCAAAAAAGTGCGTCTTATACACAGAGATTTACGGTAAGTCTCTCCTGTATGGAATGAATAATTTGTCTACTGCCCTCTATAAGACCGTCACTGCCATTGACAATGCATAGTTGTTACGGCCTTCTTATGCACAGCCGACGATTTCTTGTGTGGATGCAATCTATTTTCTGTACTTTTTTTCACTCTTAATTACACATGCTTCTTATCCCACAGTATTAAAACAAATATATAGCACCAGAATGCACTTATGACACATTTTTCACAATGCTTATGCTTATCAACACTGATATACGCCATTGTGAAGCAGAAGGGTATTAAATCTGTACACATGAGTTTTAATAGCACCTTTCTAACCCTCACAACATGCAAAAGATTTTTTTCAGTCTTCTGCTGTATATTTTCATAAATGAGCATACTAACTCTCATCTTCATACCCTTTTCAGAGTTTGACTGTGTTAAATTTTCTTGATTTTTAATTGTTAAGTGAATTGTGGTGAGATTATGTTCCTCTTATTGTGCTTTAATATTGAAAGATGCTTTATGCAGACTTACATTCTTATTTACTTTTTTTTAGAGAGTCAATGGCTCGCAAACATTGACTGATTTATTAAACATAGAAATGGTTTATAGAGGAAAACAAATGACCTCTATCTCCACTTTTGTCCAATACAGGAATATCCAGAAAATATTTGTCTCATCTGTTATCTAATCAGTCTAGGGTTTCAATCTGTAGTGAAGAAACCTGTTTGAAGTCTGATTGATATCTGCTAGAGGGTCATTTCATAATGTGTGGTAGAATGAGTTCTCAGAATTGTAACCCCAATGCCATCCCTGAACCTTAAAGGGATAGTTGAGTTCTTGTTGAAGACCGCAAATGCCTTCAAAGTGCATGGTTTTTGCTCTTATTCTTATTTATGAAATTTCTAGTGCCCTTTTAGAACCTAAAATTGCTATGAAGGTAACTTTAGACCCCAAAATGTGTGAATTTAGATGGAATACGATCATACCAATTCAGCTCCACTTTCCAAAAAATATGATGACCATTAATTAATTAATCATTAAAAACAATACACGGGCCGGCTGGTTGTGCGCATTATATAACAAACACAAAAAAGCCAATATTGGCATTGGCTGGAATAGAGTGGTGAAGTGTGACGTCATCAAAAATCTATTTTTAGAATTTCTCAATTTTTTCTTCATATTCCGAAAGAACATCAAAAATAATGTTCAAATGTCGAAAACCAACTAAATATGTTAAGCATTGGCTGAGATATGACCATCTGAATGAATATATGTCCTATGGGAACTCAGTGTTATATGCTCTGGCTCCTAACCATTAGGAGCCAGAGCATATAACACTGAGTTCCTATGGGGAATATATTTATTCAGATGGTCATATCTCAGCCAATACTTAACATATTCAATTGGTTTTTAGACATTTGGACATTATTTTTTATGTTCTTTCGGAATATGAAGAAAAAATTGAGAAATTCTAAAAATAGATTTTTATGACGTCACAGCTTCGGTACTCTTATAAGGCGCTCTCTCGTTTTTCAATCGTGTTCAACCGCTGGTTCAAAATTACGGAAAATTTGTGGGGCACCACAAATATTAGAAATGGTTATATTTATGGATATTTCAACCTTCTCTGAACCGATTTTTCAAATTTGACAATCAGTTTTTCATTGTCCCACAAAAAAAATATTTTGTGTATCGCCCTCTGCAACAAAACTCAACTATCCCTTTATTTTAAAAACTGATTGCAATCCTAACTCTCATCTTCGCCATATATAGTGATGAAGTATATCATGGAGCAATTGTTGCTAAATGTCAGATCACCCTATATACCCCTGTAACCTTATCCAAGCCTTGGCTATTGCTTTTTATGTTCCTGAATGTTCCTCTCCATAGCTCCAACATGTGCAGTCCAAGTACTGCAGGGATGGAGAAGGGGGCATGCAGTTACCAGTCAACGTCAAGCTGTGGCAGACACCAGGATGTCATGAGCTTCTGTCTTCATTAGGTGAGAACCTAGACCTTAGTAGAATATGGTTTGGAATTCAGTAAAATCTATCTTGTGATAGATGACTAGCTAGCTTGACCGAATATATATTGGTGATACAATAATAAGGATTAGAGGTTCATTTTATCAATGTGTTCTTTTAATGTCAGTGGGAAAGTGAAGAGATATTTAGTCCATTATTAATACAGTCAAACCTGCTTTAGTGACCACTTGTCTACAAAGACCACCTGTCTACAACAAGCACATTTTTTGTTTCCCTTGAAAATGGTTTCTCATTAAAAAATGTACTAAAGGAACCTGTCTACAAAGACCACTTTTTGTGTTTCCCTTGGGCGGTCGCTGTAGACAGGTTTGACTGTATTACTTATCTTTCCTTGTGAGGTTTCACATAAGGAATTCACAGAATGTATATCTTACAGGTGAATTACTCTACTAGGCCTGTCTAAGGTATTTGTTCATATGGTGTACCATACGCTACCAAGTATTGTGGTACATGTACTATGATCATACATTTACATCAGAAAGATCATTGTTCTGTATGTTTTGTTCGATCGAAACTGTTTTAGGGCCATCATCTCAGTACGATTATCAGATACCGGGTAAACTAAAATCTTAGGCATGATCAGTAAGATATGGGACAAAATGAGGGTTCAAATTTTGCCAAAAGGAGTATTTGATATCAAAATGTTCAGATAAATGTGGGCTTTCCAGGAAACACAAAGAATTAACTCCACCCAACACCCCATTAAAGTCAATGGCTAGTGATGAAAAAAACTTAACTCCTTAAGGCCCAAGTGCTCAGTGACACTTAAACCACTTTTTCTTAAAATGGCCAAAATGGAGTTACGTCTTTGTGTCACTGACCCCTCAAAATTAGCTTGGACTTGCCCACTTAATTTCTTTCCTTTCTTTCTTTTCTTCAGGATTTGATGTGATAGACATGGGACCAGAGGAAGTGCTTCTCATCACAAGGAAACAAGTCAGCAGAAGATCCATCCATTACACCCTGCAGGGATTGCTGGCTATCTTCAGTAAGTACCTCTCAACTCATCATCTTTTGGAAGCTGTTTTAAAGCCCCACTGCACTACTTATAGCTACTTGCGCCTTCTATATAGCAAACAATGCCTAATCAGTGACCGCTGGTCCCCCATGATCCCCTTTTTCTCATGTTAATCGAGAGCTGATTTGATGAGATAACTACCTGTCAGTGACCACGCTGGGTGGTCTAATCCCTCCTGGCAAACGTGTGCGGACAGGCTTTAAGCTTTTGTGGGACCTGTCTTTATCAGGAATGTTGTCAACTGGCAAGAAGTAGCAATTGTCAGGTGAAGGAAAAAATGAGAGAAAAACAAATTTTGTAAAAAGGGCTTCAATTTATATCTGAGAAAGCTCAGCATACATCATTTATTTCTATTCAGGTTGTAATAGATACAGCAAGTGTTGTGGCATGGAGTATGAGGCTTTGCTTATTATTTTCAAGAATATTAGGTGCTTACAAATGTATTAATTGTTCTATCTATTACAAATTGAATTTTGTAGCCTGAAAAATAAAGAGAAAAAAAAGAAATATATTGTGCCATGATGTTGAACTCTCTAGGGAATTCAAATGTGATAACAGTTTGAACATTGGATATTTCCTTTTGATTGAAACTTTCCATTTTTTTTCTTCTCTTTTAAAGATCCATCAGAAGCTCCCAAGACCTTGCCTTTGGAGAGTTTCTCCTCAATGGAGAGTCTGAACTCTGAGACATCAGGTACCTCCATGTCTGGGATGTCAGGGTTCTCCATGTCGGCCATGTCAGGAACATCCATCATCTCCAGTCACTCTCTGAAGTCAGGAGAGGTGGTGGTGTCCAAACCCAACAAGGTGTCATCAAGGTCTATGATGAGAAGCGTCAAGGAAGGCAGACAGAACCACCTTCATGCAACGACTTCCACCCCAAAGGCACACAACTGGAGAGGGGATTACTCCAGTACCAGCTTGACCTCGCTGGGTTTAAACAATCCAGAGTTGTCACCGGTGTCGCCGAGTCCACCTACCGTTCCTGAAGGGCGGAAGGAGAGAGGTGGCAGCAGGAGCGATGAGCGGTTGGGTCATCTGGGTATTCCTCAAGAGGTCTTAGCCTTCCTGCAGGATGAGAATGCCTTCAGTCCGGAATCGGTGCCGCCGCCAATAACATTGAAGGCCGAAAGTCCCGTGTCGATCAGTTCGCAGAGGTCGTCTAGAGAGTCGTTGATTGGTGGTACATATTCACCTGTCGCAGGGACTGTTAATCCTGCGTTCATCGATGAGACTGATGATATTGTCAGTGAGCGTGGTTACACTCTCGCAGCCCTCAGACGGATGAGTCCTACAGCCAGAGGAAAGCCCGTAGGCAGCAGGCCCAGTAGGTCACCTTCACCAGGAGATGTCTTCTTGCCAAATGCAGCTTCAACTAGTCTAGGACAGACGTCGAAGAACAGTAGCCGGGGCAATAGCCCATCTGGAAAGCAGGTCGTAGCTGGAAGGACAAGACGTCAAAGTAGCACTGACAGTGTGGAGAGCACCACTAAGGGTGCTAGGCAGAAGAGCAGAACATCCCCGCTGCAGGCGCTAGGTCATGAGAACATTGCCATGAAGATTCTGAAGGACACCATGAAGCATATGACAGCTGTAGAGCGCATGCAGCAGTACTCTGATCTCCAGCACAACAGAGAGAAGCTACGCAGGAACAGTAGCCAGGATCGAGTCAGCCCCATGGAACAAGAGACCAAATTAAACAGTACTTCCAGCAGCAACAATAACAACAGCGCAACCACTAGCAATAAAAGCGCTGCTCAGGTCAATAATCCTGTCTCTGCAACAGTGGTGGAGAGTAAGATACACCACCATACTGCCAATGCAGAAAGCATGGGCGCCCCTCCCACTTCTTTGGTTGGTCGATTGGAGAAGGCAGGAAAAAAGCCCCCTCCGCCCATCAAAGCGAAGCCTCTCTTCGACAATAAGCCTCGCAGTGGACCTGGCAATAATCTTAGTCCTCATTCCAAACCAAATGGCGTGATTCCGAGTAGGACCAATGGATTTAGTCCTCAGGGAACCAGTTCTAGCAATAGTATGACAAGAACTAATCTAGGACCTATACACAGGACTAACAATAGCCATCTCAGAGAATCAAGGACTAGCGACAGTAGCGACAAGAGTTCTGATTACCCTCGTAGTCCCATCTCGAGTGATCCTGACAACATCCGTCATACCCCACCATACAACAGCCATTCCATTCATAACAAGTCCACCTTGCCACTCACCAAGCCTATAAGCTACTCCTCACCGCCCGACTATAAACAAGTCATGCTTTCACGCCAAAAGGGCTTGAACCCCAGTCCCAATAATAGTATAGATAACTCCAGCAGTTCACCTTCTACCCAAATATCCTCAAGCCAGAACATCAACCGACGACCAGGTAGCGCCCTCAGCACCAACAGCAGCCTCTACTCATCTACGTCCTCGTTACAGAGCGTCATACACGTCCCTAGCGCGGGGACCGCAAACAGGCAGACCCCACCCCGACAGCTTGCCATGGCCAGGCAGGGCAGTCTAGACAGCAACGCCTCAACGGATAGTCTTGGTCTTACCATGAGCCCACGCACACCTCAGTCCCCCAACAGGCCGCTGATGAATGGAGGCATCAGATCGCCTCTCGCTTCCCCGAGAGACCACACCAAAGATGGGGAGCGCAAGATTGTTGGGCAGAGGGTTTTCCAATCATCGCCTTGCTAACTGATGCTACACCTGCAGTACTGTAAAATAATAATTGTGTATGATGTCAGGTGCAACATCCATCCTCAAAAGACAACGAAATGAAAACAGCATAGAATCATTTGCTTGGATTCTTGAGAGATTTTGTTACGACAATTGCTCCAAAGATCATTGCTCTTCAAACAATTTCTGATACTATTCAGGAGCCAGTTTCTGGAAACAGTCATACCTCAAACTTCTTGGACATCCCACTGAAATGCCTGATGTAGAATTAACACCTGTTTTAATAGGATGTCCACGAATTCGGACATATGACAGTTTTGAGAAACTGGTCCCAGATTCTTAGAGAATTTAAACCCTTGACCAAATCCTGCACCTATATAAGGCCCTGAACCTCAACCTTCACTAAAACTCTGTCGCAACCCGAGCCCTGATCCAATAGCTTTGACGAAGTGAAATTCTGAGCCATTGTCACTTGAGCAGCTGTTGAATCATCAGATCGGTGTGTAGCAGGCATTATACCAATAGGCACAGGAGCTATCAGTGGAACTGAATTTGATCATTCAACTCTGGACCACTAAACAGTTGCCAGAGGTACTCAGTTACAAGGGCTCACTTTTCACATGCAATTTATTATCCACTCATTCAACAGTATGAGCGGGTGTAGAAGTAATAATTAGTGCGTTCTTTAATAGATGTACCGGTAATAAAAATGGAAGATTAAATTATGGTTTTAGCCCGAATTTTTCAAAAAGGTCACTGGCAACTGTTGATGGTTAATAAATGAAATGAACAATGAACAATAACGGATGGGGAAAATGAGATGAAGTGAAACACATTTATGTCGATACTTTGCATGTGTTTAGATATGGTGGAGTATGGTTTTGAATCAATTTGACACGTAGCTATTATGCAAATTTGTACAAGAGTATGTGCCCTCAGACATGACCAAAGACAAAAACACATCCACAAAGATAAACCAAGTGCTAAATGACATAATTCCATGATTTGCTGTCATTGTTAACAAAGTTTACAGTTGTATCTTTCCAATTGGTTATCGTGAAGACTTAAGTACTGTTGTATAACTATGATTTCTAGGGATGATAGTTTCAGTTGATATGACTGTTATTTTTAGAAGTCCTTTCCTTTTTAAAGGAAATTGTAATGTGCAACTCATGGTAAAGTAAAGTGGATTTGTTTGGTAAACACCATAACAGGAAAAGATTCAAGAATTTGCTGAAATATAATGCACTTTTTTAATTGACGCAGGGATCTTTCCATAAGTCCCTACAGGTAATGCATGCACTCACATTTTATGCATTTATTAATTTTGTAATTGAATGACAGAGAGAGATCTGAAAAAAAGAGTAAAAATAATTGGGAAATAGAGATATTGAAAGAAGAATACACAGTGAATTACTTTTGTCAGCTGAAAGCCAGAATGGTCCTAACTCTTTGTAAAATTATAAGATAACGCCCTAAAGGCTCTCAACATACTGTTCATTACCTAATCAAAAATAATTAATAGACACGGTACTAGTTGCTTAATTAATTACTTAATTTTCATACAACTTGTAATAGGCTTTTCAGGTAGCTGGCACTCTACAAAAAAAAAATCCTATTATCATTAATTTCATGAGGCCTTTTGGTTGGCCATGGAGGATTCTTCATTTGGAAATGATTTGATTAGATTTCCAAGTGCCTGTGTGATGATAATTTCCTTTTACGGCATTCCACATTGATTTTGCTTGATTTTACTGTAATTTTCAACAGTAATCCCTACATATTTATACTCTGCCTCTTGCAGAGACATGCTTTTTATATTCTAATATCTGCTATTTTTGCAAATGTATTCCCCTGTTTTCTTTTGTAACCTCAATTTGCAGTCACAATATATTTATAGGTGTATTCTAGTATTCAATTCCATTCAATGCTTCCAAAAACTATGACATTTCAAATGTTATGCTAGAAATTCAAATTTAATGATGTATTTAAAGTGTTCAAAATTTATATCACCTGATGTAAATACTTTATTAACACTGTACATATGTATATATATATGAAATGTTGCTCATTTTTAAACCAAATTTTTACTGCATTTGCTGACATTTAATTATTAAAGCAAGGTGTATACATGTACATTGATGATGTAATGCTAAAGAGCATCTCTATTTATGTTTTAAATTCATTATTTTAGGCTATGTACTTCCTTTTAAAAAACAACTTTTATTCTCTGTTTGTGCTTTCAATTTTATTGTGTTGCGTTTTATATTAGAGGGTTATTTCATATTAATTTAGCTTGGTTTGAAATAAACAGACAATTAGAATTAAACTGCCAATTAACATGAACACAATAAGAAACTGCCTACACATACTACATCAATATGTACTTAAATGGAAATGATAACAAATTTAGAAGCTTGAATATCAGATTAATCAATTCAAGATACTACTTGAAAGAGGAATTTTGTATGTAAGGTGAGATCTGCTGACACTATTTGTTGTGGTAATCAGGGTTAAACGTGCTGATACACACAGCTAATGATATTTGGGTTGTGTTTTTTTTTCTTCACTTTTTTCCAAACTACACCATATTGCAAACATGTAACCAAGGAAAGTATGTTGATGTTGAAACACAAATTTGATAAACTAAACATTTTTTTTCCAGATTTATTCTCAGCATCAAATTTTTCAGGGTGATCTATTGCTTTGAAAATCACATTATGATACAAGGATATTTCATATGTAATAAAAATGAAGTGGTATTAATTCTCAATGGATCACATGCACTTCCAAAATTCAAAATTGTTATATTCTGCAATTTTTTCTTCTTTTAATCTTCATTTTATTCTTTAAACATCCATTCAATTACCGTAAGTCATCCAAATACATTTTATTTTTTTCAAGTAACTGTCAGTCTGAATGAAAGTAAAGTATTATGATTTCCTCGCGTATTTTCTAAGTAGGCTTATGTTTGGTTGAGGTTATTTATGGTTTCTAATAATGGATTTCTTTGTCTTTGCTGGTACTTGGAGCAATTCTGTGTGTGGTAATGGTCTATTCTGTTGCTAGTATTCTCCGTCCAAACATTATTTAAAGTGCACTGATAATTTGCCTACCAAAAGTTACGCTTGTTCTTGTATGATATGTTTCTAAAGTATGGTAATTGTTCTTCTTTATTTTGTTTATTGGTTTATTTATTATTGGAAGTAGTCCAAAGAAGGAACGATATGCAATAGTTACCATTGAGATGAAAGGTTAATAAATTAGCAGAGATAGTGGGCAGGGTTGTGGGGAAATAATCATTGTTAGAAAAAGGTAGAATTCAATATAATATTGGATTTCACGTGTGAATGAACAAATTGCAGTGTGGTAATGAAATTTCACCCCTGTATGATTTTGAGTCGGTTCAACATTGACTGTTATCTTAGACTTGGTTGTTATCAATGAAATTGCATTGAAACTTAGTTTTGAAATAGCAACTTGTATTCAGATAATTCACCCAATTCATTCAGAGACTAAGGGAGATCCAATGTATTCTACTCGATCATATTGCACATTTAATTCTGATGCCCTGTTAAATTGCTGTTTTTTGCTATTTCATTGAGCTATTCCTATCCATTATGTCTTGCATGAAAATGAAATGAAAATCTATTTCAAATAACCTATTTTTCTTTAGCTTCTTTTCTGAAATATCTGTTGTTATCAGTATGAAAATGGAATGTGCTATCTTTTGGATGTATATGTAGGGGAGAAATTTGGAACCTAATTGTACTCGTTATTTTTTTTAAAGATTGATTTTTTTGTGATGATCTTTTAATTGTGATGATCTTTAATTCATCTTCACGTGTGTCTTTATTTATCCCACCTCGGTTTATGTATTCCAGCTGCTGTTTGTAGGAACATTGTCTACAAAATGTATACTATGGGCTTGCCTTTTGCTATTACTACATCTGTTGTTTTGATGAGTTATTATATTTCTGAAAATTGTATTCCATGTATTGCTTTTCACAGGAAGGCCAACTAATTGAATTATTAACATTATTTATTGCTATTACAAGTATATATATATATATATAAATTGAGATTGTTTGTATTAAATAATACCAATGTAAAGTGTTTTCTAAGTATACTCAAATCTCTTGTTCTACAGGCAAGACAATATGCCACAATGATTGAATAAATGCTGTTGTGGTCAACATAACAAATTGGTAATTCTTTGTTTTATTTCATTTTATAAGACATTTGCATAGTACTGATTAGGTTGGTTACAAACTAAAAACTCATTTGGAATGTTTAGAGAAGTTTTTACGATCATATACATATCAAAATAATTGTTTTCTGTGAAGCCAGAAAAAAATATAGCATATTTTAAAAGGGAGAAAGAGAAAACAGAGCAAGATAAGGGGGAGAGAGAGAGAGAGAGAGAGAGAGGGAGGGAGGGGGAGATAGGAGAAGGGGGTTTAATATAAAAAGAATACACCCTTTCACGGTTACAAGAGTGCGCATGCGCTGACATCAGCGCCATTCTAATTTACGAGTAAAACAAAATTGTTTACTCGTAAATTAAAATGGCGCTCATGTCGATATATATAAAAAAGCAGAAATACAAAGTTGTAAACCATCTAGAGACTTCAAATAAATTGCGATACTGGCCTTAATTAATTATTTGTTTACAATTTTTTATTTTCAGTTTACTTTACGGATAACTGATTTTTCTTATATAACTGAAGATATGGCGTATATATTCAGTACTGAATGAATGCCATAAAACTACTACCAACAACAACAACAACAACCCTCCACCCCTCCCCCCCCCCCCTTCCACACCGTTCCCTATCTCTATAACATCAGTGTCCCGTCAATGAATGTATCCCTATTAGTACAACTGTCTAGTATTGTACGATATTTATAAACTGAGATGGATTAATGTCAAACTCTCTGGATGAAATCTCACATAAGTCATCCACTTTGTTAAATATTCTCCTAATATATATTTATAATTTGTAACAAATCATACATATTCCATGATTTCTAAACCATCACATGACAGTCTGTTATCTATCTTACTTGGTCCTTTCTTCAAACTTTCTTAAAACTTCCTTCCGTACTCTCGTTTTACTATTCCTTTGCTCAATTTGATAAATTAAACTTTCAAAATATATCCCATCTCGGCTAGATTTCAATATGTCTTGCTCCAATTACAAGTTCAGTGATCATTCCAACCTATCATAATAACTTATATCCTACTTTCATAGCCTATATACTCTCCTTTGTGATTTCACACCCTTCTTATATCATAAACTATTTCAAGTTAATACTTTGCGACTTATTTTTTTCGTACTGCTTTCATTCTTCCTCTCTCGATATATAAAATTGTGTTTGTTTGGAGCAACAGGGGACTTCAGTTGTTGTAAATTGATATGAGTTAATGCCCTTCTGGCTCCAAACAGACAATATCTAGTAGCAGTTACTCATTCAATGATTGCCCAAAACATTACAAAGTGCCTGTCCTCATCAGCTCGAGATTGCCAAATAACCTGCTATTTTAACTATCTCGATCGCAAATTATCCAGCTAATTTGCGTCTTCATCAGCCCTCAGTTGCAATTAGCGGGATATTTGGTAGAGATAATCATCCCAAGATATTTTGGGCTAGTTTGCAATATATCCTGCATGCTATTTGTCCGACGACTCGCACTGTGCGCGAACGCTGAGCAAAATATTTCGAGTTAATTTCTTGAGGCCAAGTCTCGAGCTGACGAAGACATACCTAGTGTACCTTCCTTGGACATCTCATTCTTTCCTTTGTGATTTAATCCTTCTTAAGATAATTAAAAACTATCGAATGGTATCTTCCTTTGACTTTTCATCTTTTGTGTTTTTCACTCCTCCTTTTGTTTTGCATTCTCCTCCTCACTTTTCAGTCTCAATGCAAAGCCACGCAAACGTTCCGATGCAAAGCCCTGCAACCGT
Source organism: Strongylocentrotus droebachiensis (assembly GCA_035222895.1). NCBI lineage: Eukaryota > Metazoa > Echinodermata > Echinoidea > Camarodonta > Strongylocentrotidae > Strongylocentrotus > Strongylocentrotus droebachiensis. Next base: position 5,980 of record JAVYIG010002670.1, on the reverse strand, counting down.
CGAAACTGGATGGCGGCGAGCTCGAACCCGACGACGATGACGAAGTCCGGCAAGAGAAGGTTGACCTTTGGCACCCGACCTGTCATGATGTCCGCCCATTTAGCCATGAAAGCATCACCTGAAAAGGAATAATATGATAAAGATTATCCATTTATGTGTATTTTATCAAGACTATATTGATATAGGCATGTAGGCATCGCTATGAAAGACTTGCTTGTCAATATTCAGTTGATCCCCCAGTCAAATTTCTAAACCGACCAATATTCAACAAAATCTTGGCCATTGGGTATTCAGTTTTCCCTTCAGAGAGACTGCAGATTTATTCAAATAAGTAAATTCTTTTTTAATTCCTTCAACTCCAATTCATCATTTCAAGTTCATTGATAATAACTAACTATTACTAATTCTATCTTTTAGCATTTTATCATTTTGAGCAAAATGGTGTTTGCACAGATAATGCAGAGACCAAGACATCATACATTACACTCTGCTATCGCCTCCCTGCTTTCAAACTATTCTGTAGAAAGACCTTTGATTGATAAGGATTCTGCATGTTATCTAATACAAACAATGTAATTATTTTTTTTACACAAAATTGAAGCTTGTAAGTAACTAAGAGATACTTAAATAAATAATTTGGTCTTTCCAGTTTATATAACTGTAGTGAATATCTACGCAGACTTGTTGAGGCAGCACAATGTATCAAGTCACCTTTGCGTTGGATTGCTGCTGTAGCCGCATCTATGAGAATGGGGAACTTGTACTGGAGGTAACTGATACGTGATGACCTAAGGGCCAAAACAGAGCAAAGGTTATCACGTAACAGGTTCTAGCATGTTAATATCGTGTTCACTGTTCATTATGACTGTTTCAGTATGCACATACCATAGCAAGAGTATATCATAATTGTATCACACTAGCTCTAGCAAAATTTACTCTGCACTCAATTTCTAACATTAAGTTAAGTCCATCTTCTGGTAACTTTAACTCAGGTCCCAACACGATACCTAACCCTAACCCTAAATCGAAACTGCAATCCCATTGCAAACCAAGCTCTAAACCTATGTCTCTGGCAAAATTGAACCTGAAGCAAATGGTGGATAATTACTGATGGCTAATATTTAGCAGCACAACTATGTTCCTCTCCTACATCTGAAAGAAGGAAGGTTGAACCATCAACTAATTTGTTTTCAGATTTTTTTTGTTTTGTTTTACTCTTTAGCTATATAAGTGGCTATAAAGCAGGCCTCTCTCTTTTTCAAATTTTTAGATCATGCTAACTAACCCCTCCAATCAACATGCAGCAGGGGCAAATGTGGCTATTCCCCCCTCCTCTCTCTCTCTCTCTCTGCCTGTCTCATCCTTTCTTCATTCTGATTCTCTTCGACCTCCCCTTCCATTCCTCCGTGTATTTCACTTTTTTTTTATCACCATCAGTCTCTTATGCTTGTTATGTTTCTATAATTTCCTTTCTTTCATGACGGATCTCTTACTCCTTTGCAATCAGATTCTCACAATCACATACCACACTCATTACATGCGCTGCCACTAATGGCTACATGAGCATGCATTATTTATTGAATCAATTGAGTTTGCACATAACAATAGGTTTGTCATCATCAGCTCGAGATTGCCAAAGAGCCCGCTATTTCTGATTTGGGAAATAAGCCTGAAGTTACGAATCGCATCTTCATCAGCTCGAGACTTGACCTCGAGATATTTTGCTCAGAGAGCGCATAGTGCACGTCTTAAGGCTGGTGAAAACGCACCGGACAAAAAGCAGAATATTTTGCAAACTAGCCCAAGATAACTATCTTGGGATGATTATCTCGACCAAATATCCCGCTAATTGCAACTGCGGGTTGATGAAGATGCAAATTAGCTGAATCATTTGCGACCGGTATAGTTGAAATAGCGTGTTATTTGGCAATCTTGAGCTGATGAGAACAGGCCTATCAAAAATTTCATATTTTCATCCGTTCACCATGGTAATGGTCATGCTTTACCATGCAAAATCGTTTCCAAATTTGTCCATCCAGCGCTCATGGTACATCTCCATTGCTTCCCTGGAAACGTTCCCATGCGTGAGTACCTCCTCTAAGAAGCCTGCCGCTAAGCGACCGCCGTCCATCGCTAGATGAATGCCCTCTCCTATGGGATATCATTAATGGATTATGAAATAGGACAAAAATAATTTCATGAATATATAATCATGCCCTTTCATGAAATATTATGACACTTCAGAGTGGCTGTCTCTTTTCAGGCAAGAGTACAGTATTTCTTGTTATTGATTCAAATGATTTTATTTCTCATGCAAAACATAATACAATGAATAAGTACATTACAGAAATATACAATGAAATGACAAATATAATAGAAATAGCATGAGAAAAGAGGAACTAACTAGAAGCAGAGCTTGTTGAAGTATTGGTTCCTCATAGGCCGTTTTACAATATATCTTGAACAAAGTATACTTGCAAGGACTGGCAGTAAATATTGGTCTTGAAAATATCCGGTGCTAGAAGAGCATGAATGGTTGAGTAATCACTGACATTTCTTCGTAAATGAGTGCAACATGCACTAATTATAATTCATACTTTTGCTTCTGAGTTAAAGCCTATTTAAAGAGAGGGGCTAATGTTAGGATAAGGGCCAGGCTTAGGATTAGAGGAAGAGAGAGAGAGAGAGAAAGATATAGAGACAGTGAGAGACAGAAAGAGAAAGTCAAATAGACAGAGAAGAGAAAGGAGAGAAAACAGGAAGAGATAGGTTACAAGAACAGAGGAAGAGAAAGAGAAAGGTGGGTAAGAAAGTGAGGAGAGAGATAGAGAAACAGAGAAATCAAGAAAAGAAAAAAAGATTAAAAAAGAGATATTTTTCATTTTTTAATTTCATTGCATCTCTTTCTCTTGATGTCTTGGTTGTGATTGTATGGTATCCTATAAAATGTTCATATTTGAATAAAGATACGTACCTGTCATAGGGTCAATCATACCAGCTGAATCTCCGACAAGGATAACCTGGTTGCCATAGGAACGGGGAACACCACCAAAACGGAGACTAGCTGTAATACGAAATGATACAAACATTTCACACATACCAGCAACAAAATTTATCACAAGCTTAATTTACATTATAGAGATAAATACGATATCTAGATAAACCAGCTGGTAACTTCTTGGATCAACGTGGTTTACATTTTCTCCCTATCAAAGTGTATATCAACAATATACCAACACTTGGACATATTGTATGTTTATCCAAATGTATTTATTTGGGGTTTTATCTTAATAATTCCAGCAGTTACTTTTCTAAGTTTTTGTTTCTTTGTTTGTTTGTTTGTTTTTGTCTTTTCTCAGTGGGAGCAGTAAACCCTAAAGTACATCTGTAAAATCATTAAATGACTTGTCTGAGACTTGTATGATGTATATAATGCAAGAAATGTCAATAAAATAAATATGCAACCGTAACAGACATTTGAAATGGTAAATATATTTCAACCATATGATTTGGACACCTACCAGAAATAAAGAAGGGGACTAGACAAATATACCACTACAGCTTTATGAGTACTAGAGTATATGATAAGTTGATCCTCAAAATATCTTTTAACATTTTATTTGGGTGTCAAGAGCCTTGTAGTTATTACTTTGGATATCACAATAATGGTTTTTGTACTAAAAAATCTCTTCATCAATGCAATAAAAGGGCTTTATGAATAAGTTTGGTGGTGAAATTTTGTTCCTCCTTCAAGAGTTAAAAGTCAATATAACTAATAAATAAAATAAAACTATTTCAGATATAATACCAACCGACTTTCATTCTTTCAACCTTGGCCTTGTCACCCAGTGCCCTGCTGACATAGGGGTCATTCTTCATGATGTTGTCATGCCAATAGGGCAGGTCATCGTTGCCAACTTGAGGATTACCAGGTATGATGTACACGCAGTAATTCAGCTCGTCGTTAGGATGGCGGAATAGGGCAGAATAGCCTGCAAGATAAATTGTAGAAATTAGTTTACAATAAAAAATTAAAAAATTCTAAACTTGAATTTTATCACTCGACTGCATAATAAACATGTATGTATCTCTATGATCTACCTTATACATCCTTGTTAAAACACTACCTTTCAAAGACAGTATATACGATAATATAATGATATTTATAAAATCACTTTATGTGCCTGTTCGAACTGTCATTACCCTTGTTTTAAGTTACTGCTTTTACTATAAATTTACAAAATTATTACACTTCTTGCACACATCCTTCCAAAAGCATTTCCTTTTAATAATGGCATGCTGTTGCAATGGGATTATTGTATTTACAAAACCACTTTATTAAAACCATCAACAAACCCTGCCCTTATACATGGGAGCAAATCTATGTTGTAAATCACAGGTTTAATTACAACTTGACATAATAATTCTTTGACAGAACATTACATTTCTTGTACACACTCTCTGCTATAAAACCCGCCTTTTAAAAACAGGATACATTAAGATAACAGTATTTTCAAAATCAAAGACCATTAGCAGAACTATCATTGGGTTTCGCAACATAAGTAATTGCTGTAAATCAAATTACAATATAATACCTCTATGATTAAACGCACACCTTTGGTAAAACATTGCCTTTTATCAAGGCAGGATATGTATTTCGGAAATGGCGTTAATAGTCCACAATCAAAATTTCCAGAATTATACCCTTGTTGTAAATCCCAATATTTTGAATTAGGTCTATACCTCTATTACATTTATTGTGTACACCCTTACTACATAATTGCTCTTCATTGCACTGTATTCATGAAACAAATTTATGAGAACATCAGGAGAAATATCATTACCTGGAAGCATGTCTTTGTTGTAAATCACTACCCCGTCGGCTTTGAACTTGTGCGTCCCCGGCTCCACGTAGGCCCTGGAGCACGACCCCTGGGGCGGGGTACGGACGATCCCCAGCTTGGTGGCCAGGGCTGACGGTGCGCCGTCGCAGCACGCCAAAACGCGGGCCTGGTATGTCTGCTGTACCCCACCCTCCAGGAACAGGGTCCACAGTCCCGTTGCTTTATCGAGCGTGGCGGCCGACACGGAGCTGTTTTCCTTCAAGTCTGCCCCGGCTCTGCATGTCGGAGGAATAAATCAGGATCTACGTGTCAGTTTCACTAGCAGACCTACTAAAAAGGTGACTTGCTCAAGGGTCACGTCACCCACTCTCGGTGGGATATTGCAGCCATAAATCTACAGTAATGTTGTAGTCACTTGGGAAACATATAGCTCTGTGCATAACAAATACAGTACAGCTATCTTGGGAAGATGTAAAACCTGTCAGTTTATATAATGTGCATTGATGCTAATGTGTATGTTTTTCCTGACATTTAATGAGCAAATGTATTCCTAAATATAAGCAACCAGGGGACCTGTAGCTGTAGGTCCTATCTGAGGGACTGGTGAACAAGGAAATATATATGCCCTACCAAAATTTTACTAACATATTGACTCTGTTTTGATCCAAGGACCTCCTGGTTTTATATACACAGCCATTGCACTTCAACCAAGCCATTGCTTCTTCCTCAACACCCAGCCCAATTAGAATTTGTTACAAAATAATGATTTCAAGTCTTTTCTTTAACTCTTGATTTTCACTAAAACTTTTTTTTACCATCTTATCCATCTATCGTACCTTTGTTTAAATATTTACCTCTCTATTTGTAAGTTAATGATATATGACAAAACCTACAATATCTCAATGCACATCTATAAATCCATCCTTTTTTTCTTCAAACAAGAGTAATTTTGTATGTGTGAGGGGATAATGATATGTCTTGTTTACCCAGGGTAGCCTCATCAGTACTCCTACTGTTCTCCCAGAGGGCCATGCAATCATGTTTTCCCATTATTGTTGAAATGATCTCTTAGAAAATAATACTTTTCTTCAAAATGTACAATTTTAGAATCAAACTCCAAATACATTTATAGATAA